>JADGJH010000258.1:10933-23320 GCA_027596945.1 Physocladia obscura
GTTCTCAAAAGTCAAGCTTTCACTCAAATAATCCAACAATTATGCCACTCATTGTAATGTGTGGTTTGCCTTGCGCTGGAAAAACTCGACGCGCCGCTGCAATCGCCGCCGAGCTAGAAGCTGTGATTTGCGCTGCGTCGGCGGATTCGCCAAAAACAATAGTACCACCAACAGCATCAAAAGGAAAAGTGCATGGATCAACTGTCATTACACCCTCATATGATCCTCACGTACTGATCATAAATGAAGAAAATCTACGCATTGATCGTGCATCCGCCTATCGTGATACCACAGCAGAAAAACTGGCGCGCGCTGCGCTATTGTCGGCTGTTGAGCGACATCTCTCCCGCGATAAGTTTGTCATCCTCGATTCAATGAATTACATAAAAGGTTTCCGTTATCAGCTTCATTGCATTGTTAAAGGTGATGAAGATAAGTACCTTTTTTTTTCTGCTTATGACACTTTCATGGCAGGGCTTGGAACTTCTCAACATACTGTTTATTGCATGGCCAAGCCCGAAGAAGTGATTTCTTGGAATGCCATATCTTCACAGTACCCGCCTGAAGTTTTGCAGAGTCTTTTGGGTCGGCTTGAAGAACCTGATGGGCGAAACCGCTGGGATTCTCCTCTACTTTGTCTTCTTCCTGACGATCCATTTCCACCTTCATTCATTCACAATTTGATTCATTCGTCTGTTCATCAAACTCCATCCCAATCAATTGCTCTCAAACCTGTCGCTGAAACAAATTATTTGCATGAAATGGACTCAACTCTCAAATCCATATGTGATGCTATCTTGGAGGCAATACAAAGTGGTTTAATGAGTGGTGGGGAGCTTAAAGTTCCTGGAACAGACGCAAAAGTTTTGGTTCCATCAAAAGGAATTAGTGCTTCAGAAATGGGCCGACTCAGACGCCTGTATGCAACAAACTTGAACAGACTTACAATACAAGTAGACAAGCGAAAAATTGCAGATGGATTCGTTGAATACATCAATCAAAATCTACGGTGATAATTATTTTATTTTTTGAATTTGCCTTTGAAAAATCCAGCAATTTTTCCTTCCTCTCTTTCTGGAATAAATCCCGATACATGAATTATTCTTGATTTGGTTTTTCCGATCGAAGCTGAAAATGAGTTTCAGTTTTTTGAAACTTTTGAATCAAAAATATTGAATTACATTTCAAAATTGACAATGCAGCATCTACCGGATCGGCGTCCAATTGAAGTTCCACTAATAATTTCATTACTTGTTTGTACAAGTTTGAAGGTAAAAAATAAATGTATCAGCTCACATGGTTCATCTGCATAACCATTTTTTACTAATATTTGCAGCATTTTACCAGTAAAATCGTTATTCAAAATAACAACATTGGTAACATTATGCCATTCAACTTCAGTGATTGCATTGTTGACGCTTAGTTCAGAGAATTGAACATCTAAAATTGCCATAAGTTATTCTTCAAACGAAATAGGAGTCTCTTACGCTTGATTTCAAATTCCTTCCCGATACAACTCCAAACAGGCTTCATGTATTTATCGATTATTTTTGCTGGGTCCTTGTCAAATTTATCGACAATGCACAAGACTTTGCGAAGAACAGATTTCTCAGGAGCCACTGTATTATTGTTATCAGATTTTTCTTCAAATTCATTAAGTGTTACCTGATCCGTAAATTATCGTCATTAAGTTATTTGCCCAGAATTTTCCCGCCTCTAATCCCTTTTCAAACAAAATGTTAATGGATTTAAACTTTGATCCTGATTTGCCTTTGTCCCGAAGAACGCAGGCATTGATTATAACTTCGAAGTTAGTTGCATTTACTTCAGCTTTAATTATCCTATGCAATTCAATCCCAGCAAAGACTTCTCGTTCTGTAAAATTTACTTCAATTTTTTTTGTTCAACATAAGCACTTACTTTTTTCATCAATTATTGTCAGGATCCGATTTTCAACTTTTATTTCACATTTTTGTTTTTCGTACAGAACATATCCACTCATCTATGGTAAAGCCATTTTAGTTTCGTTATATTTCTTCTGACATTACCTCTTCGGCAGTTGGCATTCTGGCGATGAATTTTTCATCTTGTTCAATCTTTTTGACTGGTGTAGATGGCGCAGCTTTCGAAGCAGCACCCGCCATTCTTCGCTTTTCTTTTTCGGCAATAGTGAGAACATTTTCGGCCCCTTTTCCATTCTGAGAGTCAACAACTACCTCAGAAGTCTGATTATTCTCTTTGCTTTCTTTTTGCATTGCATCCATCGCATTCATATATTTCGATTTCGCTGGTTTTGTCTTTGCTGGTGCTGGCGGTGGATTGGATTGCTCACTGGTTTTGCAAACAAAGTCTTTTTGGGTGTCAATATCAGATTCAATGTTTTTTTGTTCAATTGTGATTACGCCAATTGCAGCAAGTTTTAATGATGCTTGTTTAATTGAGGATGAAAGAATCTGCGGCTTAACAGATTCACGAAGTTCAAGTGATACGAAATTTTTTTCATCCGAAAAAGATAACTCTGTTTGCGATGCATGTTGTTCAAATGGAATTGATTGCTCCGGTATGCCAAATTGCTTTGATTCTGCTAAGGCTGTTTGATTTTCAACTTTATGGATAGATGGTAAACCCGATTTCTCAGTTCCAATTTTTGAAATGTTGGAATCTAACATTTCAGCACTTTCCTCTGTTGCTTTCTTGGATTGCTTTTGATTTGGTTTTGTAGATAGGTAATTGACCACCGCAAAATTTTTCGATTCTTCTTTAACAGCAGGCGTATCTTCATTTTTTAATAGTGAGGGCATAATTTGAGACTGTAGCATGGTTTTTGTGCTGAATTCTATCTTCTCTAGTTCGTGAACAGAAGTGTGTTGATTTTCACTTGTAATAGAATCTGCAATAAGCTCCTGATTGTAATCAGCTTTGTTTGGTACCGAAATTACTTTGAAATTGGGAATATTGTCATTTATCTCCGTATAAGCAACACTTGTAACGATTTCATTGGATTTAAAACTGGCATTAGAAAAAGTTAATTGCTGGTACTCGCTTGCATTGATTCCTTTTACTTCGAATGTGTCATTGACAAGATAATCATTTTTCAAGCTATTTTTTGATGACTGACTGGATATTAATTTACGTTTAATTTCTTGAATATTTTCTTCTCGTATATGCTCTTGAGATTTGTTTTCGATTTTTTCTGCACAGTGTGTTAAATCGTTAGTTTCAGTCGCGATCCCAATATTATGATGTGAGTGTATCATCATCTTGCTTGCAATGCCTTTGAAGCCACTCGTTAAAGATTTCAAGCTTGTATTTGATTTCATTAATTGTGTGTGTTTTTTGTCGCTCGCTTTAGTTATAGTACTCGGAGAACCATCAATAAAGTTGCTAACTGATGTGGAATTAAAAATTGAATTTTTCACTTCTAGAATTTGATCCGATTTTTTTGAAAGTGATGTTACACTTTGCTTGAAAGAAGTAGAACCTGCGGATTGGATTTGAGGAATTGAATTTGAAACTTCTTGAGCTGTTGAAGATCTCGTCGAGTCGCTTTCTGAATATGGTTTTGGCTCTTGATCATGAACTGATAGGGATATTCTTGAAGCTTTGTTCTCAACACTCTCCCTGTTAGCTGTAGAAGAATTCTTGTCACTGGATTCCCACTGTTTTTGAACTAAATTATCTTTTGAAGATTCATTAGTTTGAATACTTTGATCGTTTACAGACGTCAAGACTTGTTCCTTTGAATCTGAATTGCTAATACGATTGCTTGTTGCAAGAGATTGTTTGCTAGTTAATGAACTGTTTGATTCAGATTGAATTTTTTTAATTTTTTTGAAAATAGATTCTGATGCGCTTTCACTATTTGAATCTTTGATAGTAAAATCAATTGTTACTTGTTTATCATGTGACCCATAACTGCTACTTATATTTGAGATTGGGTGTGGTGTAGAAACTTCACCCCAGTTTGGCTCCCCAATGCCATCGATTCCTAATAACAGAGCTACATTAGAAGACGGAACAGTATCTGTTGCTTGTGATGTTAAAAATTCAATTTCCATAGAAGTCAAAATTTGCTGGCGGAACGTGTCAAACACTTTAATTTTCTTAATTTCAAGCTCTTCAGTCATTTTTTGTTCTTGTTGTTGTTGTCGGGTTTGTTGCTGCTCGTGTTGTTTTTGCACCAGTCCTTGTTGCTTTAGTAAATCTTCCTGCTGCTGCTTTAACTTTTGAGCAGCTTTCATGGCCGAAGGAGTATTTTCAAATTGTTTTAAAATTGGCTCAGCCCTGCTAAAACCAGATGTATCGATTTCTTTAGCAAAATTATTACCAATGGTAACATTTTTTGAGTAGTACTCCGTTTTGCTCGCGTCAGAAACCAAATCAATGCTGCCAGCTTTGGATGTGAGAGATGTTGAGCCACGACCCCAATCCGAATTGAGTTTTTGGCGTTCGTTTACCAACCATTCGTCGCTGCCAATTTCAGATTTGTTTGAATTATTCGTAATATTTTCTTGTGACCCAATAGGAGATTCAAGTTGCTTTACGTCATGCGTTATCATTTGAAGAGGAAGGATAGCGGCAGTTGCCCAGGCATCAGCTTCTTCGCTCACAAAATTGATGGCATTTGTTTTTTTCTCCACAAATTCATTGTTTGCAACAGAATCTAGTGATATTAAATGCAGCTGATCGGCATTAGAAGTCGGTGCGTCAGCCAATAACGGCGATCGAAACTCAATAGGACTAAAAATAGGAGTAACAATTGAAGACTTTTTCGCTCGTCGACAGTTCGAAATACCATCACTGCTTTCTGTATAGCATGTACCAGCCTCAAAAATAACTTCCCCGGGAGCTGTTGTTGCATACTTTGTATTCTCAGGTGTATTTATTCCAATTCCATTGACCAGACCTAACTTTGCTTTTTCTTCCAATCGTCCACGTCCACGAAAACTCAAACCAGAACGACGAATCAGCGGCTGGTCTCGTTTGATTCGATCCAAACCTTTTTGATATTTCAAAGTCCATTCTTTGGCGAGTAGGAAATCTTTTTTTATCATGCCATCGCATTTTCTTTTTGCGTCAATGCAGGCAGTTTCAGTCGACGCGGCTAGCGTGTTTTTCCAAGTTGCGGCACGGATTGTGCGTGGAAAAGATTGCGAAAGAGCCTTGTGACGGCCCATTAAATGAATTGGCGTGTCTTGTGGGTTCGTGATGTTGGCTTTAGTGAGGGGAGGAATAATGGCGGTGTAAACAGGACTAATGATTTCGATTCCAAGTTCCGTGAGTACAACCATTCGAGCTTCGCTAGCCATTAGATTAAAATCGGAACTATATTCATCGTAGATTTGTTGACTTGAATTTTTTGGAGTTGTCTGAATTTTCTGGAAAACTATCTTTTTCATTTCATTTTTTTTTTCAAAAAAAAAAAAAACCTGTGATGTTGTTGGATTAAGCGACGAGGCTCGAGAATGATTTCTTGAAATATTTGGTGTAGATGATTGCGAAAGCATGAATCCATTGAATTTAGGTTCGCCAAAATCCAGAACTTCTCTGTTATTATGTTTGCTGCGGACGCGTTTGTGAAGGCGGCCAGACATTCCTTCTTCACGCAACAACAATTCTTCAATTTGATTATTATATATAGCGCGAGGGATATATTCCAGATCATAGTCACATATCTTAGTCGTAATCTATCAAAAAAAGAAGAAAAAAATTGTATGTTTAAATATGGCTATGTTATTTTCATGACTCTTTTCACCATGCTGATTTCACTTGGATGACTATTTTCTGGTGAAAAAACTCGTGAAGTTGAAGCTGCTTTGTTTGCAGCAGCGTGCATTTGAAAGTTCGAAGTGGTAATGGAAGTTTTCTTCATTGGCGTTTCAAAGCAAATTCACGAAACCCAATCAAAAATTAAATATTTCGTCAAAAAATTGGTTGAATCGCAATCCCAAAAAAACTTCAGTCTATTTTCAAATCTTTTCTCTGATTTTTTGCATGGTTTATTCTTCTCATCATATTGGCAGCCCTGTCACCCCTATTCTTCACAGCACCTTTTTGTATTCCAAAACAAATTGTATTAAATAGTATTAGTGATCTTCGTCGCCGAGATTAAAAACAGCCCATTGCGCAAGCGATCGCATTACAATTGGAGTGTTCAATAAAGACGCTGTTGTGTATTGCTGAAATAAAATAGTTAAAAATAACAAAACTTGAAAATTCAACTAAAAAAAAGTATGTAGAATACTTTTGAGCTTACAGCTCTTAATATTTCTGACTGATTTGGCCCATTATGTATCCAGGACTCGTTTCCTGTTGATGAAGACGATGAAGAATTATTTCCAGCTTTTCCAGCTCCAAGACCACCTGTAGACGCACCAGAATGATCTTCGAATAAAGCTGCATGTACGTCAGCGCGACATGGCCAAATAGGTGATGGATATTGCGTCGATGAGGATATTTTCGATGAATCCGACTTAAGGATATCGAATGCCATGAACTGAGGGACGGTTGACGCAGATCGTGTTGAATTTACACTGCCACCCCACAATCCAGAAACCAATGACATTATTGCCCTCCGTCTACAAAACACAGTCGATCGCATTTTTCACAAAACAGAAAAAAAATAATCATTCAAATGTTACAAGTTGCAAAGATATCGGCAAATTAACATCAGTCACAACAACAATATCTCCACTTGCAAATAACCCAGAATATAGCTTTTCCAAATTAGGTTTCGTAACTTCCTCCAACATTTCAGACTCTGTATATAAATTCTTTGAACTAGTCCTCAAACTCGGCTTCTTGAGCTGTGTGCCTGGCCGTTCCAGCAGCAAATCAATCAGCTCCTGCAGTTTCTAACTCCCCGGAATCGTAATCTTGACCGACCCAGTTCCACATACTGGACAATTAAGCTTCTTCTCAAGCGGAAATGTGTACTGTAAAGTCCTTCGTCGTCGACATACATCATATGGTTGTTGGCTGTTGGTGCACAGGATATTGCGAGCTTGAATACTTCGTTTGCGGTCGCGAAGCGATCGCGGGAATGATGTTCTTGACTACTCCCATTGTGAGAGCTCGCGTCACGCCGCAGATTCCAAACTCGTGGGCGCGTTTGGTGGCTTCTTAGAAAAGCCACGAAATATGATCGGGATCATCGCCGTCGATTTTGGTTTCTGGAAGCGATTTCGGTCAGAATAGAAGCAAAGTGTATTGAATACAGTTTTCAGGCAAACGCGGTGTATTGGCAATAGTGCATATCTACCAAAACTATTAAAGAAAACTGCAAAAGAATATAGGAGTTACTCACTGGGAAAGTAACAGCTGTGTTTGTATATCCAAAGAACATTCATAGCAGTATTTCTCGGTATTATTACCCGCGATTGACCTTTGAATCCTTCGGTTCCTCCATCTACAATCGGTTTCATCATCGAAGGATCCTCTTCAGCAAACATTCCAATTATGGTTGCAAAGATAAAAAATGGTGTGGTGTTCTCATTGTACGTCGCTAAGGTTCATCAAAGCAAGATTTTGAGCAATTCACAGCCAAGACCTCCCGCTCCCACTACGAGAATCTTACTGTCACCGCTACGAATGAATTCTGTCAGCTAATTGATGATCACTATTACTTCTGGCCAGTACAATATAGTACTTAACATATGTTTCTTTTTTGGAAAACCGTACATGTCCGTTCCGCTGAAGGTATACGTCAGGATTCCTCCATCTGTTTGGCCAGTCGGTGCTTTGATTATCAACTTCCATTTTTTTGATTTGAATTAGTGATTGAACACATTTGACGTAGCAAAACCTGGGTTTATTCATCAAAAAAGATTTTAAAAGGAAAAAAAAAAAAAGAACGAGTTCTTTCAACGCTTTCCAGCAAGTGTGTTGAGAGCGTACGGATAAGCACGATCCATCATTTCTTTCAAATCTTCAGCTTTAACTAACTGATCAACTTGATGTCCCAAACCAACCCCAGCACGACCACCTTCGGCAGCCCAGTCAGCTTCCTTTTTTAACCCACGCTCCGTCCAAATTGTCTTGAGAGCACCAACAAGCCCATCCATAAGTTCTGGGCCATGTCTGGGAGTTGGGGTAACGCGGAGACGTTCCTCCCCAACAGAAACAGTTGGATAGTTAATGGACTGAACATAAATTTTGAAACGACTGAGAAGCTCGTCAGAAACACTCTTGGCAGTCTCAGCATCGCCAACAAGAATAGGAACAATGTGAGAAGGGTTTGGGACGACAGGAATGCCAAGATCAGAAAGAGTAGATTTAAGCATACGGGTGTGCAACTGTTGACCAGCACGTTCTACAGGAGAATTTCTAAGGTGACGAATGGCAGTCAAGGCACCAGAAACAACACCTGGTGGGAGAGATGTTGTGAAGATAAACCCTGGCGCATACGAACGGATCAGATCAACAAGATTAGCATTGGCAGCTGGGAAGAAAAAATTCGGTTCAAATGAAATATAATTTGAAGTTTGAAACAGTACTAACCAATATATCCTCCAACAACACCATACGCTTTTCCAAGTGTTCCACAAACAATATCAATATCGTCGATGGCATTAATGTACTCAGCAACACCGCCTCCATTTTCTCCATACATTCCAACAGCATGAACTTCGTCCAAGTACGTGATGGCATTGTACTTTTTCGCCAACGCAGCAATTTCCTTTATGTGCCCAATATTTCCACTCATCGAGTATACAGACTCGAATGCAATAATTTTTGGAACAGCAATATCATATTTCTGCAATTGCTCTTCCAAGGATTTCAAATCATTGTGCTTGAAAATGTGCTTCGGAGCTCTGCTGTTCCGAATTCCGAGAATCATGGACGCGTGGTTACTTGCATCACTAAAAACGACGCATTCCGGCATTTTTGAGCCGAGTGTAGACAGAGTAGCATCATTTGCAACAAAACAAGAAGAAAACACTAACGCAGCTTCCTTCTTATGAAGAGAAGCAAGCTCGTTCTCCAGTGACAGATGAAGTTGAGCGTTACCAGCAATGTTACGAGTTCCACCGGCACCAGCGCCATATTTGTCAATAGTAGCTCTGAAACAAAGATAATATGAGTTCACAATAAAAGGAGGTGATATACTCACTTCATTGCTTCGACTACTTCAGGGTGCTTACTCATTCCAAGATAATCATTCGAGCACCAAACCGTAACGTGCTCTCCAGTTCCGGTATGGGCCATAGGATAAAGCTTGGCAAGGCGATTGATGTTGTTGAAGTAACGGTATGACTTGTCTTTGTGTTTTTTGTCAAGTTCATTGGCAAAGAAACCACTATAGTCAAATCCGCCAGTACAGGCCTGGGTGGAGGCTGGAGGAGCATGTGGGGCCTCGACGTGCGACTTTTTGAGCGAGTCTTTGGCAGATGACGTGATTTTGGTGGGTTTGAGGACAGGCGGTTGTTCGCTATTTTGGAGATGAGATAAGGTAGGATGGCTGTTTTACTAATTAAATAAGACAACTTACACCCCAGACAAGTCATTGGAGGAGACGGGGGCAGCAGAGGTAGCCATGGAGCGGGCAGCCGCGGAGGAGACGCGGCGCACTTTCTGAAAGGCGATTGCGGGGCCAAAGACAGGGCAGGCCTGGGCGGCGCGAAGGAGGGCCGAGGTGGGCATCGTGCTGCTGCCGCTGCCACTGCCACTCACGGACCGGGACTGCGAGCGGGCGTGGGCGTGCAAGGGGCCGTGCGGCGACTGCATCTGGCGCAGGGCCGCCACAGGGGTGCGGGCAAGGAAAGGACAGGCGCGGGCGGCTGTGCTGATGAGATGTGCTTCCATCCTGTCGTCGCGTTATAGTATTGCCATGTTAGTATCTGCCGTCGAGTGATCATACGTTAAATGAAACAAGTGGTGTTTCGTGTTTTGCTATTACGTTTTTTCGTTTTCGTTGAATTTTGTTTCTGCTATAAATTATCAGGCTTTATACCCCATTAGATTTAAAGTTATTCGTAACTACAGGGGTATATGAGTTTTGTAGATTTCTCACAATCGACTGTGTAGCTCAAAAAAAAATCATTACGCCCGCATCTCACACTGTCAGTACTAATTTGATATATTCGAAATCATTTCCAAATGAAAGAGGACCATGTGATTGAACTTACAGACAGAATTAATTCATTGCTTCATCAATTGATTTTAATTTCTCAAACATAACGTAAAACGCATATTACAACGTAGTGTAGACGGGAAACAGTCCATGCCGCTCCCAAAATTCTTTAGCATCGATCCCTTTTCCCAACTCGTCAACACTTCGCGGAAGCCCTTTCACACTACTTTCATTCATGCATTCAATCACCCATCTCCAAGTATCTGGATTTCCACGCTTTTTCAAGTCCCACCCAGTTGGTACTGCGCTACCTAAGAAATCCCACCAATCAATCGTTCGCATGTTCGCAATAATCCACCGCCCTTCGCCAGGAATAAATTTACAATGAACTGCAACAATCGCGCGGGCAGCATCGATTCCATGGATGTAATGTACGCTTGTTTTCGATTTCAGCACTTCTTTTGTAGACGCAATGCGCGAAATAAAATTGCGCGGATTGCGTGTTGTCGAGTCATAAAGGCCGGCAAGATGAAGAACAGTGGATGTGGCTGGGTATTTCGAGAGAAGTTTAGATTCGCCCTTGTTGCGGTCTGAAATTGCCGATAGCGGCGTGTGGCGATCACACCATGGGTTTATTGTAGCATCGACCGGCGAGAAGTTTCCAGTTGAACCAAGGAGAATCCATTTTATTGGTGATGAGATTGCGTGTCGTGTCTTTTTTACAGTAGGAGAATAAATAAAATAATATGTAATCAATGGACATTATATTTACCTGTTCGTAAAATGAGGTCAGTCGATCCAACGCAAGCTCACTGAGAACTGGAAACGTAATAAGGACCGTTGTGGCAAGTGGGAGCTTTTCGAAAGGAGAAGAATCGTTTGATTCAGGATTAAATTGAAACTGAATTGTTCCACCGCGACCATCTCTAGTTGTCGTTGCGCATGACACATTTTTCTCCCGTGCTTCTGCGAGTACATATGTACCTGTCCATCCCTGCCCAAATACAAGCAAATCGACACTTTCTGACATGTTTTTCCTCACAGAAATAAATAAAAGAAAACTTTGTGTTCGCCATTGCGGGAACAAAAAACAATGAGTTTAATTGCAAGTTCATCTGCAAACCCAACAGATACCACACAAAACAAGACCACTTCTACAAATAAATCCAGCCAACAGACACATTTGTACCTTCATCAAATTTGGATTTTTGAACTTTCATGGAGAACGAAAGGGAAATGGTGCGAAGGAGCTTACAATCAGCAGCAGCAGCACAAGTTTCTGAGCAATTTATGGGAATAAATCAAGCCATACACAGCTGAAGTTGAGCAACTCACTAGTTATGTAGAATCCACTTGACCTGGAGGAGTTCACCAAACTACTGATCAATTGCAGTCTATGATATCTGAACAGCTCATTGCTCAATAACTTTCCATGACATGTTGACTTCCTGGATTTGTTTGAGTTTTAGGTGCGGAATTAAATTGGAAGGTCTTCAAAAAAAATATTTATTTTTCATGATCCACAAAAACTGAATAAAACCATTAATAATATTAATCATCCACATTAACTCCTACTCATCCTTTCCTTGCATCCAATATCGGAATTTATACATTCCTGAGCTGTCCAATCATATGGTTAAGTTGATTTGGTTTTAGCAGATCAAACAGGATTATATACCAGACAACTGTTTTGCTGATGGTCATGTGGAACTTGGCAAAAAATAAAGCAGCAGCTTTATCCAAGAAAGTACTGGTTTCTTCCAATAGAGTTTGATGATCCATTTCCTGTAATCTAGACCAAAAATTTTGTGCAATTTCACAACCAGTGCTTGTTTTCATTCTAGATCATCACCATTTTTGTATTGACTGATCCAATTTGCAATTGTTAACTGCAATTTTGCAAATAATCTTGCAAGTATCTTCTTTTTAAATCCTTGGAAGTAATACATGCAGAAGTAGCACATGCATATGGATTCCCAAACTTGGCCTGTTTAAACAGCATGTTAAATTTCTGCCATCTGCAGTTTTGATGTAACTCTTTCCATTTCAATAGAATACCATATATCATGTAATATCTTCAATATTTAGCTTTCCATATATGGTATCATTTTTGCTGGTGATAAACTATAGTGTTCAGTGCATGAAGGGAGTCATTTGGCAGCAGGAGACAGAAAAGAGCATTTACAGTAGAGTACAAAATGATCAAATTCCTTTTTATGGCAAAATTAACAGTATTTATATCACAATAAAAGATTCCTAAACAACTACAAAAAATAATACAGCAACAGGAACAACAACAACAACAACAACAACAA
>JADGJH010000259.1:0-23198 GCA_027596945.1 Physocladia obscura
ATTCTATTTCCAATTCTATTAAATATTATTTAACATTTATTCAGCTTGTATAACATGTTTTATTCTTAAATCTAACAACACCATCAAATCCCCTTTCAGAAAGATATTTATGTTTGAAATGTGTTTTAGTATTAAATCTTGTTTTTAAAAAGTTGAAATTGACAAATTACTTGAAGGTCAACAGTCAAAATTGAAATATAAAGAAAAACAAATGCAAATACAATTGGCAACAGAACAAAAACTGATCCTGAGTCATTTTTTTGTTGATATTCGCTGGTTAAATACTGTAAATGATGCAATTTCTTCAAAAATGCAACTTAGCAAGTTTCCCAAAATGTTTGAAATTGTTCAATACCAGACAAAATGGATAATTTTGGGCAATATTCAATGTGATACTTCCCTATGGCTTTTATATTCTTTTCCTAACTATCTTTGTGGAAATGCTCAATATATTCCTATTATTTAGCCTCATTATAAGTTAATAAAAGAAATAATTTTTGGAGCCTGATTCAACTCCAAAACCCAAAGAGAAATAAAACAAATTAATAAAAAAAACAAAACATGAATAATCAAGAAGAACAAAACAAACAGACAAACAACAAATAAACAAAATGATATACAAAAATTTAAATAAACAAATATTTACAAAGATAATTATTGAATAAAGTCAAGGTGTTTTGAACAAACTCAACCATCATGTGAAAATCTCAAACCAATTTTGTCCTTCAAACGCAATATTTTCAAAAATCAATAATGGCTCTGGGTTTATTTTCTTTTTTCCGCACGATGCTTGGTTGCAATTTCTGTAATTACAGCTGCATTTGCCACTCCAGTTGCATTAACCATCTCCTTGAAAATCGAATTTTCTTTTCCCAGCAAAACGTATGGTGAGTCGAATTCAGCAACTTTTCCGTTATCCAGAACAAGGACTTTGTCAAATGCTGCAATCGTATTTAATCGATGTGCAACGCTGAGAACTGTCGCATTGACAAACTGTGTTGCAATTGCGTTTTGAATTAGTTTGTCTGATTCGGCATCTACTGATGAGGTCGCTTCATCCATTATTAAAATCTTGGACTTGTCCAACAGAACTTTTGCAAGGCATAAAAGTTGACGTTGACCTGCCGAAAGATTAACACCATCCTCCGAAACTTTTGAATCAAGTTTTTCAGTCAGTTGAGACACATATTCATGCATGCCAACGCGTTTGAGTGATTCCCATAGCTCAGTATCGCTTTTTTTGGATAACTGATCCATATTTGACCGAATCGTTCCATCGAAAAGAGTTGGACTCTGCGGAATCATTTGAATGCTTAGACGCAGTTTTTTGAGTCCAATTGAAGCAATATCTGTATGTCATTCTGATTGGAAAAGAAGCAAATGAAAAATTGATTAAAATTTGTTCACCTTGCCCATCAATAAGAATGGCCCCTCTTTTTGCTTCAATAATTCGAAACAAAGCATCCATAAGCGTAGATTTTCCGGACCCAGTTCTACCAACAACACCAATTTTCTCACCACCTTCGATACGCAAACTAATTCCATCAATTATTAGGCGATCTGGATGTGAAGCGTAGGCCAGTTCCAAGTTTTCAAATTCGATCAAGCCAGTTGATGGCCAATCTGCAAGCTCATTGTCTTTGGGCAAATTTCTTGAAGCTTCTTTTGGCAAAGAATTGACATAGTAATTAAGACGTTCAACAGCAACCATCTGTATTCAAATTTAAATTATGCCAAACAATTTTTTCATTTTGTACTTTGACTCACACTAGCTTCAAAGTCTGCTGCTTGCAGCGACAGTGCATTTGCAAGTGGCGAAAAAACTGATATTTGAGATAACGCGATTCCAACAAACGCCGTTGTCATGACACCAGTGACTCCGAGTAGCGCAACAATTAATGTTACAACTGCACCAAACAAATTCATGCGCAATGTCATCCAAAGCATTGTGTGGCTGAATAAAAGTCCAGCAAGATTTGCTTGATCAAGCTTCTTTTTCTCCCGAAGAATGAATTGCGATTGTACACGAAATGCATTGATTGTTGAAACGCCTGTTAGCGTTTCCGAAATATGCGCGGTAAGAGGAGATTGCATAATAGACATTAATCGTTTGAGTTCACGATAAGATTTTCTGAAAAACCGAAACAGAAGCGAAAGTCCGATTATGAGTAAAAAACACACAGCTGACTCAGTGAAAATTAGATAATGTTACAAAAGACAACTACGCTTACGAATGATTTGCCACGATGTGATGCAGATTGTAATGATGATACCCAGACAGGCCGCTAAGTTTGCCAGGAAAGAGTTAAAGGTAATTCCTATATTTTGATCTAGCGATCTGACATCATTTGTCATTCTGTTTAACAGTCTGCCAATTGGTTGATTATCATAAAAAGACATTGGCGCTTTCGCAAGGCTTTTTAATGCATTGTTGTGAAAATATTTTGCCGCTCGAATGCAAATGTACATCGTGTAGGTGAAATTCACAACTGTAACAAAAATGAGAAACCTTATAAGCACAAAGAAAAAAAGGGAGAAGCAATTGCAACAAAATCTTACAATCGAAAACTGTGGATCCACATGAGAAAACAGAATACAAGATTAAATATTCTGTTGTCGGATTTGAGAATCCCCAATAATTACTTGACCAAGCAGATAAAGTCAATTGTTGCATAACGTAAAAGGCAACCAAAAAAATCAAACAAACGAGTTGCATTCCAACGCCAATGGCACCAATCGATTTTACATACGATTTGTACGTGTTCAGCGTCACAGATCCCTGGAAACAGTAACAAAAATAATGAGAAAAAGAAGAAAAAGAAAAGAGCGGAAAGAAACAATAAGAATAACCGTTTCACGATCTTCAAGATTGGTCTTAGTTGTTCCAGATTCTATTTTCAAACTTTCTTGATTTTTTTTTGAGCTAGAATCGGGCTTTTCCTCGTCTTTGTCATCTAAATGGTAGTCTCTCATGATGTGAAATAATTTACCATTTGCATTCACCATCAACTCAGAAAACGAGCCCTTTTGAACAATCTTTCCGGCATCCATCACAACAACTTGATCTACTTCAGGGAGAAGATGAAGAAGGTGCGTTGCAATGACAATAGTTTTATCTTTCATCAGTGGGCTTTTAATTGCTCCATCAAAAACAGACTTGGAAACATGTGCATCTAATGCCGAAAGTGGATCATCCAGAATGAAAACATCCGGATTTTTGGCAATTGCTCTGGCTGTTCTAAAGTTGATTTAATTTGAAAAAGTGCTAAAATGATCACACAAACCGAGTGCTAATCTTGCTTTTTGTCCTCCAGATAAATTTATACCTTTTTCTCCAATTTGTGTTTGTAACCCATTTTTAAACAAGTTCAAATCTTTGATCAACGCGCAAGCCTCAAGCGCCGTCTGGATTAGAGGCAAGGCAGCATCGTCATACAACGTGATGTTTTCCTCAACGGTTCCAGAAATAATCCAAGGTTCTTGCGAACAGTATGCAACATTTCCAAATATTGAGGCCTAAGTTTGCATCAGAAAAAAAGAATAGAATAGAGAATAGGACAAAAAATAATAAAACCTTTCCAGCAGTTTTCCTCATAACACCAGCAAGCGCAGCAAGGAGAGAACTTTTTCCTGATCCAGTGGCTCCAACAACAGCAATTAAGGAGCCTCTCTTAATCGGAAGAAAAAGATTTTCAAGTGTAAAAACATCTTCATAAAGTTTGCTTGACTTTTCTTTGGAAGAAAGTGAAAGTGAATTCAAGTCTTTCACATCAGCTGTATCTTTTGCAAAAGACTCCCATGTAAATGAGGCATTTTCTAATAAAACAGACAAGTTTGATGTTTCAATTCCATTCAACGACTTTTTCGCAAATTGGTCAAGCTGGTTATTTTGAACAGTTTCGACGTATTGCGATACGGAAAGATGAATTTTCTTGGATTCGTTTTCAGCCTGTCCTAGTTTGTCTTCCATTTTCGCCTTTTCTTCACTTGAGATTAAAATCACATCATTAACAGAGTCATTCAGTGGTGTTGAGCTGCTGATGCCCGATACTGAAATAAATTTGATTGAATCCTCTGGATCTAATTCTTCGGCCAACAAGAACTCGCAAACTCGTTTGTATGAAACAATTGACTGTACGAATGAGCTAAAATATGGATGTAATTTGAGGTTTATTAAATATCACATTATTCTCACCTTATAATGCTCGGAATCACGCCAGATATCGAGATCAACGTGGATAGAAAACTAAGAGCAGGAAAGATCGTGCTCGGCGTCATCTGGTTCCCAAGTGCACCAAATGTCACAAAAGTAAGAGCGGGTGTTAAGCCTTGTTGAAATATAATGGTTGTGATTAACAGGACAAATATAAAAACAAATTTGTATAAAATTTCGATTTGTTTGTCTCTTGCAGCTTGTATTTTTTCTTGTGAATATTCTTCGAGCGCGTGGTATTTGATAGTTTTGATGCCGTACAAAAATTCGCGTAGAATCGATGTTCTTACATCCATTGCTTTCATGTAGTCTTTAGCTTGCTTTCCCAGCAACGGAGATAGCAGAGCCGTAAGAATGCTTAACGAAATAAAAATACCAGCACCGACTAAGGTAGAAATTCCGAGCAGAGTTGAAACAAAGTAAAGAACAAGAATGAGTTGCAGTGGCATGGTCCAAATTTGATTTACGGAATCGATGAAACCAAGAATGGCAACCGTGTCTGACCCAACTAATGTATTGATTTTTCCAGCAGAGTATTGTCTTGTTGATTTTGCTGATAAATTGAGATTTTTTCTGTAAATTGCATCGACCAATGCAGCTTTGATTCTTGTTTGGACTACTTTGACTGTCGAACGTGAAATAATCATCCCCACAGCGTAAAGCACCTGCATTCCAAACATGAGAAAAGCTAATGCCCATCCATTATCAACAAAGAGCTTGTATTTTGGATACGTTGGGTCTAAATAATTCAATATCTGGAATAAAATGATAAGTTGCGACAGCAAAGGTACATGGTATTGAACCTCTCCAATCATCAGACTTGATAGAATCGTCATAGAAACTGAAACAAGTTGACTGAACCCATTTAACAAAACCATGAAGACTATTCTCGGAAGCAATGCTTGAAACATGGAAAGTTTAATTGTTTTGGATGACACTCCTGGACCCGCCTGAGCAACGTAAGCATCCAACCAATGAGAACAAAATTCTGCGGTTTCACTGTTACCAAGCAATGGAAGATCCTGTTGGGGTATGAGTTGAGGTTACGGCGAGCCGTTGGAAGTCTGAAACACTAATATTGGATCGAGCGGATTACCGTTTCAAGCAGGAATTTCTTGGAGCCCACTTTCAGCAGGGGATATATCCATGCAACAGTTGCAAACGTGAGAGGGCTCCAAGTAATTTGTGGAATGGTCTCGCGAATCATGGATTTTTTTTTTTTTTTTTCTTGATGGAAACGAGAAATTCTTTATCATAAGTTGCAAATCATAAATTTTACGAGGACATCCACCGAAAAATTTTCTCTCACTGGTCACAAATCGTGGATTTTTTTTTTTTTTTTTGATGTCATCTCATTTATTTGTCATAACCCTTATTATTTGAAACAGGAATTTTTTGGAATCTGTTTTGGAAGTCACTGCATACCGGATCATTAACTTCTAGGCCTCGTTGATCTTGTAAGTTCGTTAATGTTTTAGGGAGATAACAAAAATATAGCCGCAGTTTCGCTTGGCTGTATGCGGCCCAGCTATGATTGAGATAAACCTCTCTTTTAAAATGCAGTGCTATTATTATGTCGGTGACAGAAAAAATGGAACGGAGCGGTATTGGTCTGGCTGATTTAAACGAAATTAAAGTTCAAAAGTTTTGTACAAGAAAGAAGGTTGTAACTTTAGTCAAGTGAAATGAGGTCTCAAATGAGGTTGGTTCTTCAGTTGTTTTAAAGTATTTGTTCAAATAATGGTTAAAACAGGTGGAATGCTTTCTCTTTTTTGCAACCATTAACACCAATTTTTTGTCAACTAACACTTCCTATTATTTCAAAACTGCCTTTAACAAAATTTACCTATTACTTTCATTATGATGGGCATGGATTAATGTGACTGGTCACAACAACGCTATTTGGATTTTTGTTACATCGTTACAATTATATCTCTCTGATGATGAGAATCAAAAATTGGAGTCAGTTAAAGTAATTCCAGTTGCTAGTAGTCCTGGAGTGAATTTTGTCAAACCTCTAGTTGAAATGCCTTAGTTTTGAGGTGCAATACTAGTGGAAATCATTGATGAATGATAAAGCGGTATGAAAATAATGTTTTCTTAAAATCCTGGATGCAATCAGTAATTTTTGCAGATATTGTGGAAGATATATGGGATAATTCAAACGATGGAGGTTACTGTGATAAATTATTCGTGTTATTTGTGCAGCAATGTTGAGAAACTTTGTAGTTGATCTTTATTTCCAGGAAACATGTTATTAAAAATATTTTTTTTGAAGTTTTGACTGTTTTCTGATGCAATATCAAAAATAATAATAGAGCATCTTATGCAAAGCAGAGGATTGGGGGTTCAAATATTCACCATCACTTGAATTGAAGCATGGAAAATAGAAAAGGGTTTCATGGGCCCAGCCAAAATGACCTCCATTTTCCAATACACCAGTGTGTGAAGTGTAGATGTGTTGGATTCAATGGCATTGCTGCCTACTTGAGGGGGTCTGACTTTAAGCTTCTCAGTATTTTTATTGTAGAAAAAAATCACAACCAAACTTAACTTTCAAACTTAGAACTAAAAGGGAAAACTTTCAAAAAACTTCCAACTTATAAAAATAGAGGGGTTCAAATTTAGTAAATTCTTTTGTTTCTTTGTCAAAAAAAAAAAAAACCATCTCAAAAAATGATTTCTTGGGCTGCCGTCACTGCAGCCTCCCCCAGCAAACCAACACATGCGAAACCAAAAGAATCCTTTAGTCGTAAGCAGGAAAATACTAACAAGTCATCCATTGGATCTCATAAAATTTTTCTCATTACTTTTCAATAGATATGGCAATATTGCTGTTGATACAGCAATATTTTGCTGGATGAGATACATATCTTAAATATATCATTAGTATGTTTTGGTACATACTCTCCAGTACAATGACACTCAAATGAAACTAAAATTTTTTTAGAATTAGATTCATAAATAGAAACCATATACACAGACCCAAATTTATTCTTTTCTGTTCACACTACTCGTAACAGCATCCCCACTTAAATCCGAGGGTCCACGGTTAATAGTTTAAAGAGGAATTTTGTTCGCAATTTCATTTCTCGTTTCTGACACTTGGCATGTATCTGAATCATGGAGCCATTGACTGCCTTGATTGTGAACAGCTGAAGATCCTCCTATCCATTTTCACGCAATGCGGAATTTCTCAGCGATACTTGGCAGCAGTGTAAAAAATTTCTTGCCCATATTTTCTTGAATTATATGAAGCCGAGATTTGAGCCGAGATTTGAGACTGCTACAAATTTCTCCCGGTTAACAGATTGGCTTCGCTTCATGTTGATTTGCGGGTGGCAATGTTGAGTGATCCAAAAATGTCGCAGAGAGGTATACCCGCTCGGAAGACGACGCTTGTCTGAGATTTGGTGTGGCAGGCGATGCTGAGTCCGCTGTTGAAGGAGGACGGATGGCGACAACGGCCCCAATCTTTCGTGCGTTCAACGGGTTTGTCGTGGCGGTCCAGTGGTGCGCCTGCTGCTGGCGTGAGAAAGTTCCCCTTTAACTTATCAGTGATGACAAATCGTCCAAAAAGCAATAAATTCACACAGATGACTCCTCAAACAAATAAGGAAACTGTTATTATTCGGAAGATTCAATAGCCAATAATTTCAATAAGCCGTTAGTTTACTCTTTCCATCAAACCAAAACACTTTTTTCGCGCAATCCGGTTATTGCTAACAAGCAAAAACGCAAAAATTCCGGCCATATACAACACGTAAAGCTCACTGAAGTGAAATAACCCCGCGAATCTTCTCAGTATACTTTTTCTTGGTGCGAATCCATACAAGCATCTGAACCCAACAATTGACGTGCCAGCAATAGCAACGTTGACAGGTTCATATAATCCAGCAACGAGAAACACAGGAATAAAAAACGACATGAGTTCCATGTTGTTTTGATGCACTCGTTGAGTATACATGTATTCTTCAACCTTAATCAAGAAAATAAAAAATAAAAAGTTGTAAGATTTAATGGAAGTTTTTGTGATTGTGGTGTTTGTAGTCTGACCTGCCGCGATGGTTTTGGTTTTGCTGGAAGTTTGGCTGGTCCCAGAAGTAGCAGCAATCGCAATAGCAGTAGTGGTAGCAATTGTAATAGCGGTTGCAATAGTAGTGGTGGGGCAACAGTAGTAGTGGTTGCAACAGGAGTAGTAGCGCAAATAGTAGTAGTTGTGGTAACATTGGATCAGGCATTGCTTTCAGCAGTAGTGGCTCTACTCGCTTTGCGAGTAATACCCGGAGCAGTCAGTAAACCAAATATTGTTTGTGCCAGATATTTGTGAGTACACAAAACAATTGGTATAGATAGTGATATATATGGGTATGAGCCAATAAAAGGAGAAAAACATTTACTAACTGTGATTGCCCCACCCCAAAAATGAGTCCAGACTGTTAATACAGTTTCCAGCAGCCTTTTCATTCGTATTATACACGGCAATAACATCTTCTGCAGTGCTATCAAATGTAGTGAATATCCCAATATATGCATTTGTGTTCAAAAACCATGTCTGAAACGTTGCGTTTGTTGCCGCAATGTTTGCTAGAACAGCAGACAGAAGCCGGTTGAACATGGAAACCAATGCTGCATTCTGGGGAGCCTTATCGAATGGATAAATGCTTTTTTAATTTTAGTTTGATTTGTACAATTTTTACACATCCAAAATTTAAAAAAAACAAACAAAAAAAAAGTTCAAGTATCAATTTCAAAACTTCACCTTTTGGCATGGTGATTGCCACTTGTATGTGTTTTGTTCTTTATAATGCAAATTTTTAGCAACTTTCATTTTTATTTCAGTTCGAAGTCATCAGATATTCACCCAATCCATCAAATGTTTCTTAATTTTTTTTCCTTTCAAACTTGAAAATCTTCGAACACAACTGCACCAACTCCTGGTGTAGTCGCAAAAATCCAATCTTTCACGTTCGATAAATCAGACTCTCTCTTGGAATAGTAGCCGTCAATGACTTTCTGGATAAATGATTCAACGAACTCTTCCGGGACAAGCGAGACTGTACATCCACCCCAACCAGCACCTACATAAAAAGAAAAGAAAAAAAAATTTTTTTGCTTTTGTTTTTCTTAAATGCAAATAAACCTGTGAGGCGTGATCCAACTGCACCCGACTCTCTACACAAAGCAGTCAATTCGTCAAGTTCCTTGCATGAACAGTTGAAATCTGAAGCGCATGAGGCTTGCGATGCATTCATCAGGTCTCCAAGTTCCTTGAAGCAAATAGTAGGGATTAATACTCACTCAAGATAACGTATTCCTACTCACAGTCAAAACATCGCCACCCTTATAAGTTGGCGCTTGCAGTGCGCAAACTTCAGTAAACTCCAAAACACGCTTGGCCTCGCCCAAAACATGGCGAACACGTTTCTTTAACGCCAACCCACCGTCCAAATAAACACTCCCGACTCCTTTAGAAAACACTGCATCGACATCCGCCCAAGCCGCAAAACTTCCTCCAAAGTATTTCTGCAAGCTCACAACAACATCCTCGCGCGTGTACGCGCCGTCTGAAAACACAGATTCGTTCAAAGTTTCAAGACTTTGGAGGGCAGAGACAAGCGTTACATCAGCCACTCCGAGAGTTGCTTGGTGCGCGATAAACACGTCACACACATCGCGCAGCGTCTGGAGTCCTTTGAAAGCAACAGGATCGCTTGCATCGTGGCCGAGAACAGCGGCACCGAGGATCGAAGCTGCTACACGGGTTTCTAGGACACGCAAGTTGTAGTTCCTAGCAGCTGTCACGTGTTTGTCGCTCGTGACAAGACTATTAGCAATAACAAACTTGTATGGTCGCGTGATTGGTGGGATAAGGACGGGAGACGCAGAAAGTGTAGGGTGGAATTGAATCAGGAGAGCGGAAGATGGGGAAGCCATGATTGAAATTGATTGATCCATTCTGAAAAAAAAATTGATTTTTTGAGTATTTAACGAAATCGTTACCAAGAAATGAAGTGATTACCCGCCACATTGAACACCAGCATAACGTTCACCGCGAATGGCGGTTTCAGTCAAGGTTTGTTTAGTGAGAGTGGCGTTGTTTGACCTAGCGACTGCAACAGCTGTTGCGCAAACAAAAGCAGAGCTACTTGACAAGCCAGCGCCTGCTGGAACGTTTCCAGAGACCATGACATTCAAATGTGGGGCGGGGGTTTGCAAACGCAAATCTTCATGCACCCCCTGCGCAAAAAAAAACAAAAAATATGTAAGTCTGATCTTTGACCCTAATGCAAAAAAAAAATAAAAAAAATAAAAAAAACCCTTGTATCCGCATTTGAAGTAGTTTGACCACTCATGAACAGAAGAATCGATTGCAATAACATTCTTGTCGCCGACAGAATGTGTAAAGACAGCATCGGCATACTTGGAGTCGATATTAGTCAGCGTGATTACCGACGGCTCCTCAGCTGATGTGTTTGGTGTCACGGTGACTGCAATAAGAACATCGCTGTTGTAATAAATACAAGGATATTTGGTGAGTCATCATTTGATTAGATGATGAGTCATTTACCGGTCAACGGCCATTGGAAGGACCGAAAAACCACAGTAATCAATGTGTTCCCCTGATCGGATGGAAAGATCCGAAAAATGGTGAGCATATGATCTGAAACAGTAAATGGTATACCACTGATCTATTTACCAATAATATTTACTCTGCCTGGAGAGCGGGCTACAAAACCGGGATTGACACCAAACCGATCACGAAACGCAGCTGTCAGAGATTCGTAGCGTTCTGTTGCGGGAGCAAGACTTGCGCCAATGTAAACCTTGTCCAATGCTTTCTCTGTCGGAACGGTCATGTGTTTTTTGGAAAATTCTGAGTATTTTTCAAATTTTTTTTTTTGTTGATTTTGCCCTCATTTGTCAGATGGAAATATAAGACTGTTCTCCATCATAATTAGCTGGCATAGCTCAAGAATTTACGGATCGGCAGCATCGGTTGCTTGTTAAATCCGTGAAATGAGTGTCAATGCAATGCGAGCATTTTTTGGTTTTAATTTGAAACGCGTTCTTGTCTTTCAGGATATCACATTTATTGGCCACACTGTGGTAGTTCCGGATATTCCAAAAGAACAATAGGTATGAAAAAATCAGATAATCCCTTCCCAAACAGACTATATACGTGGGCGTATTCCTTGATTCCACTTTCATTTTTCTTTCCGAAATCAAGCGCAATGAAGAAAAAGCGAGATGATGAAGAAGTCGAAGCTGTTGACTCTGCGGTAAATAATTCAAATTTTTTACTTCTCAGTTTTTCAATAGTTCCAACAGGACGATTTAATTTCAGAATTAACCCTTCTTCGTTAGAACGGAAATATTCAGGATGATGAAGTTACTGAAATGCGTGAAACGGTTGGTAGTTTAATTTTAAAAATTGGAGATTTTGTGTGATTGATGGAGATGTGAAAGTTCGATTAGCATCTACTCAGTTTGTGCAGCAGCAGAGCTGTATAAAGGAGTAAAAATCAAGTTGTTATTATCCGATCTTTGATTCCTTAAAGTTCGAGTCACTACTGTACTCTGATACAGAAAAATTTCATTTCGAAATTTTCGAATCGAAAACAAACTGCCTCTGACAATGAAAAGTCAAAATTTTTGCTCTTGTATCCCAGAACTTTTTGTACGTTCTGAACGTACATTTTGGAAATCAAAACAGAAAAAAAAATTCAGTAGTACATTGAATGTACAGACGCAAAAACCAGTACAGCACCCCAGTGCAAATTTTTCACTACCCTGTACAGCTCCTTAATGTGTCATGCTACAATTCTAACCAAATACACTGCCTTTGTTCTTTGTGCCACCCTTCTCATTGTGGCGTTACTCTGATCTAATGTTTCAATTTTCATAACTGAAGAAGCATATAAAATTTCACTTCCAAACTTTATAATTAAGCTTTAACTGAGGAAAAGAGTCACACTCAGATTTGGATTTTTTTCTAGCTCATGTCTGAAATAAAAACTCCATACATTCATTGTATGTTCATTTTCATTTTCTGGGGATAGATAGACATTTTTTCTCTTTCCTTTTTTCTTTTTTTTCTTTTTCTCAACAACATATACTGGTGTCAGAGTTAGTGTAGATGCAGGTGCTTTTGTGCACACACTTGGTGGACTTTATGGCTGTATTTTATAATTTTCAGAACAGCAGTATTAAATTTACCTTTTTCTCTGCTCCAGCTTCTATCCATTTACCACCATGGCTATTCTTCAGATGCTCAGGACTTTTTTGAGTCAACACATGGGTTGTGTCAATGAATTCAGCATCAGTTTTGGCAATTGATGTGTCACGCAGGTTTTTGGTCAAGGTTGTTGATGTGTATGGACAGGAAGAGCATAAGTATTATTCATTCTAGTTCTTTTTTATTATTATTGTTGTTCTCACCTTGTGTTTTTAAGCTGATGGTGGGTGTCATGTTGAAATCTGCATTATTTTGGAGTACATGAGATAAAACCCAAAATAAACTCTAATATCATTTTATTCCTATACACATAAAGAAATGATAAGTTTATTCTCCAGATATAATAACATAACATTCACATGTTTGTTTATCATTGACAAATAAACACAAACTACTAATAAAGTTATAAAGTCATTATCTAAATTACTTCATTCACAAAGAATGAAGAAATGACAATAATGTTTTGCTTTCTTGTATGACCTAAACATGCAAACACAATAAATCACATTTACAAAGCTACTTAGACCATAACTCCATCAATGGGGAACAGATCAAAGGAGTACAATAGTATTATTTAATGCTTTATGCACAATAGTGAATAATATTGTAATTGGATCTGTAATATTATGCCTGTATTGTAATCAAAAGAAAGAAAAACATAATTTGTTACTTGTTACAAAACACAGTGCATTTGATTGTCCTGATGCAACAAATTAACTTTTAGAATAATTATTGTTACAATCAGTTAACAATAAAAGTAATCGCTACATTTATTGGAAGTTTCTCTTGACTAGATGCATTATATGCAAGAGCATGGCTTGAGTAGTAGATCAGAAGGCTTTTGGTATTTGTATACCATTAAGCCAATAGGTAGACCTGAACAGTTTAGAAATTAGAACCTGTTTGTTTTGAGATTATGGTTAATCCTCAAAACATTTATGGCAACTGTCAATTGTCTTTGTATAATCAGAATTTGATGTTTGTTGCTCAGCATAACCATTGCTTTGAGGGATCAAAAATAGTATACAATGATATGGTCCTGAGAAAAACAAGAAGGTTTGTTTATTTTCCCTTTGATTTCTAATAAAAATGGTAATAAAAATCCTCTTTAAACTATCAAATTGATTTGTGTAGATTTTCTAGAATAACCAAAAAGTTTATTTGCTATTTTTCTCTTTGATATCCAATAAATATCCTAACAAATTACACTTTAGGGAGTTATTGAATAAAGCAAGAGTGAAAAGGCATTTATCAAGTAGTTGGTGGTGATTTGATCAAAAGAACTCCAGCAAAAGAAGAAAGAGCAGCAAAACTGAAAATTCCTAGTGAGGTACATTACTTTCTTCATAAATTAATTCAGCATAGCAACATCCATAACTACAAAAGAATTGTGGCATTTTACTTTGACAACAAGTACCTTGAAGATGCCCCAATTTGTGAAAAAATCAAAGTCTAGCTTTTTTATTTCAATTCAATTCAAATCCAAATCAAAAAGAGGCTCACGGCTTAATTTGATTTGAGTAATATTGGCACAGGCAAAAAATACAGTTTGATGCTTGCTTTGAGATTCACAAAAGGTACAAAGTATATGAAAATCCTTCAGGCGTTTATTAACAGTTTCATGACAGGAGCCCATGATCTTCAATTCACAATTGTGTTGACCAATTAAATTGTTCCTTCTGTTGTTTTTAATGAGGGTAACAAAGTTGCCAAGCCCAGAATGTTCACAATATCCTTTGTTTGCAGCAATAGTTTCCCTGTGTTCAAGAACTGGTACTAAAAATTTGCATGCCATCACAAGATCAAAATTGGAACCACAAGGTCTTGATGGAGAAACAAAAACAATTTTTGATGTTCCAAATGCAGTTGCCACTTGGTATTAAAGGCCAGCATGTTTGAATTTGTGACTAAAATCAGATCTATCAATTGGATATTGTTCTGGAATCCAGCAATCTACACTGCCAACATAACAAGATGGATTCATTGATTCCCAGTTTTCTTTCCGTGTTCAAAATCAATCTATTTTGGATTACTGAAAAAAAAAAATTTGATTTAAAAAACTATTTGCAATAAGACCTGCATCCTTGAAGTTGCAAAATTGAAAACAAATTGCTAGTTTGAATGCCACATTCCTCTTGGTATTTAAATTATTCCTGGTGCAATGACATATAGAAATGGAATTTGACAGTTGGTTTTGCAAGGAGGCAAATGGATTATTGAAAAGAAATGGCAGAATATAAGTACCATAGTGATGGTAAGGAGAATGAGGAATCAAGTCAAGGAAACAATTTTTATTCTTTGAATGCTGGTTGTATTTTTGTTTTTCAAGAATATTCTGTTGTTGAAGGTACTATTTCAGATTATTGAATAAAAAAAATTTTTTTAATTTCTTTTTGTGAAATTGGGGCATCTTCCTTGGGCTATTTCTCTGGTTTTCATTGTATTCTGACTATGGACTTAAGCTTACAGAACAGGATGGAGTTTTGATGTTTTTGTTTTGAAATGAAAACATCAAAATTTCCACTTGCTCTCTTAGCTTAAGTAAAACCCAATCTGCACTGATTGTCTGTTTCCATCCCATTTTCAATCTTTATCACAGTTTTTCCCTCCATGTATACATCCTGATATGCTGCCATGTGGTCCAAAAGTGGATTCTCCATTGGGAGACCCAAAATGAGCTATTGTATTCTCAAGTTGATTTGAGATGAGAGCCTCAGTTTATTCAATTTAAGTTGGGTGTGGGGGAAAGTGAGCAGGGAGAGTGTTTGGTATTTCAGGTATTAGGAATAATTTTGATTAATTTTCATTCAAAGAAAAAGTTGCATCTTCAGACAAACAACAACCCATAGCTGTGTTGGCTCAGAAACACACTTTATGTTAAAGTGTAAAAGATTCAAGCTGTATTGAAAGATGAATTTACTCTTTATTGAAAGAAATTGCTCAATTCACTTAAAAAGTAAAGAACAAAACAGTGGACTTGCATCATTAAGCAGTAGCTTTTGTATTAATACAAGGAAGTTTTGTATGGGGAGGAAAATGCAAGATTAATTTAAAGACTGTTTTTGGAATTTTTGTGATTGAGGATTTTGAACAATGAAAATCTAGAATAAAGAAAAAAGAATTCTTGCTAAAATCCCTTACCATACACAATCATAAACAGAGATTGCAACGCTTTAGCATCACTTTCTTGACAGCTATCTTCAGTTGTTGGGAATGTGAGTTAATAAAGAATGTTGCGATAGTTTATTTGAGCTTGAGCAACAATGTACAGTTGTTTCCCATATAGCATGTGACGCCTTACCATTCCAACTCACTTTTATAATTAAGAAGCATAAGATCTGTAAGGATCTTAACTCTGTCAACTACACAAGCTGTGCTACTATATATGGTTGACAAATTAGGCTTCTTTGAAGGAGGGGCTCATTCAAAACTTGGTGTATCATGTATACTTAAATGCTCTTATATGCTGTTCAAACATAAGATGGCAACTCTTAGAGTTATCATGGAGAAAAGAAAGTCTGAGAACAGTAAATTTATGGAAAAATAACGACCAGCATGGGAATTGAACCTAGTTCCTTCAACCAGATGGTACCTTAACCACTGAGCTACTGATTCTGACATGACTTGTCATGGAAACCAACTAATTTTCCATGACTTGTCATGGAAACAAACTAATTTTCCATAACTTCAATTCAAATTTATTACTATTATATTCTATTTTATTATCCTATTATCTTTTATTTTCCTTTATTATTTCTTTATTTGTCACCCACAAGTTCTTTCCATGTCACAATTTTCTTTATGAAATTTTTACTTGCGCCACCCAAAAATTCTATTTCACTTTGTTTTAGAAAGGATTCTGAAACTCTATAAATTCAGTGTTATTGAAATTAAAAATCAGAGAATTTTTTAATACAAACTTCAACTTTGCTTTGCTTTAAAACAAAAAGGAGGACTTTGCAATCTAAGACACAGCTCAAAAAAAATACTTTGCTTTGCTTGTTGAAGCCCACAATAAATACTATAAATATAAATTTACATTTATACTTTGCTATTTACAATATTTATTTTGCTCCAATGTCAACTAATTGACCATGACCACTATCACAATAAACAATTTCACTTTCACTTTCACAGAGCACCAATGATGCAATATAACAAATTTTCATTTGTTTCAATACTTTAACTTTATTTATAAGAAAGATACAATTCAAATCACATATATACATATGTAGTGTTGATAGGTCATTGTAAAAGACACTTTACAATGCATGGATTGTGCTTTTGGATGAATGGAACAATGGCAGGAGGTGTCTAAATAAGTTATCACAATGTAATAGTAAATATCTTTATTCATATAAAAAGCTTTTCAATTCAGTTCATTGAAGTTTGTGTTGTTGGTTGTAAGAATTCCCATGATAAAATTTCAATTACAATTTTGTCCAATTGGCAGTCAGAATTGATGAATGCCATTGAAAAGGGACCAATGAAAGATAAAACCCACAGCAGACTTACAAAAATATACAAAAACTGATATCATGTAGTCTGACAACTCTTTCTTAAAGGCTCCCAACTCTATTCAATGGAAATTATTTGTGAAAGTGACGATTGCAAGGAGTGATGGTTCTTCGTACAAAAAAAAAGCCAATAAACAAAAGCAATCAGTTTATTTCTTAATAAAATAGAAAAGTTTTGGAAAATGAAATGTCTTCGTGAAATTTCCCTGTAATGCAAGAGTAATTTTATATCCTTTATTCATATATGTGGTGGTGAAGCATCTGCCAGTTGTCAACTGAAACATCATCCAGAAACACAAGATTGCTTGGGGACCAATCAACTTTGTTCAGCTCATTGGTGAATTGTATGCCATCTGCGTTTTGATTTGCATTTGAAGTATTCAGTGAAATACTTGATAAGCCAGTCTTTTTGAATGGTTAAAGACTTCTTGTTGATGATGGCAGCTTTCTGTTCCAGAAATCCAGTGTATACAAACTTCTTGATCCATTTACTGATTGTTGGGTTAGGAATTATACTGCATAATCCTTTTTCACTATAAAAATTATGCAGTATAATACTGTTAGCATAACTTTTTTTTTAATAAAATTTTTCAAACACATAAAAATAAATTTTTATTCAATTTAATCATCTACCTCATCATTTCCTTCATTTCCATCACTTTCGGGAATATATTCCAGAAAACTTGAGACTCAATTTATTTCTCAAGGCTGACACTTTGAAGAATATCAAGTGAATAATGCAATATTTATATTAAATACTTATTCAAATAAATTATCAAATAACCGGATGAGTGTAAACTCTTCAGTGCCTGTTGCGAAAGTGAACCGGAAGTATTTCTGGAAAAAAATTCGAAAACTACACCAAATGAACAGAATCAAGTCTGATTCCTTGGATTATGTATTAAAAGAGCCGGTTTAATGTAAAAACAAAGTTTTTATTAGATGCCTTTATTATTGTGGTGGTGCCATAGTTCAGGAGACATTTTGCCGTTGGTTGTTTTCTCCCGAAATTGGTTCAAAAAAAAAACAAAAACAAAAAACAAAAGTGGAACAGAATTCTAATAGTATAATGTATTTTATTATACAAATTATACTGTATAATCACTATACCCTATAGGTATAATGCGTACTCTAACTGATTGTCAACTGTGCCTGGTGGTATATAACCACATCTAATTATACATGCATTGAACAATCTTGTCCATCTTATTGCCCACTGACACAGGATTGGTCACATTCAATTTAAGTGGTCGTTTTTGCCCTCTGTCAAGGTTACTATTGCAATTGTTCAAGATTTTTGTGCAATATGATGTGTACAACAGTTCGCTCAAAATTGTATATATTTTTCCTTTTTTTAATGCATTTTAATTTTTTAGGTTTTATTTCAAACCATTTGATTATCCCCTGTTTTCTTTTTGCCTTATTTTATTAATTTTAATTCAAACACCAAAAATATGTTGAAGATGTTCAGCTTGGAAACTCACAAAAAACTTTATTGCCAATTTCTGTCAGATGTTGAACACATTTAGACAGCATAAAGTTGAACGAAAATAAAGCTCAGGAAAAAATTATCACAGTCCTACAATCCACCACACTCCAGAGCCAGACAGAGGAAGATCGGATATTGCGCTGCAGTGAAAGGAAGATTTAATTGAAAGAAAATAGATAATTGTGAGTTTGAAGAATCCCACCGCTTATGGACCGCATGGAATTGTCGCCAATGCAGAAAAACAAGTTTGGCCAGTCGGACAATTAGAATTCTTTTGCTGGCGGAGACTTGGATGTCACAGTGCAGCCAATGTACAATACGATCACTGCAATGAACACCTTGTGTACAACATCTGGATACAGTTCGCACAATTTTCCCTATTTTTTGCAGTCAGTACTGTCCGTGCAATCATGGCCTCTCTTGGATTGTGTTTGGGATTCAAATCAGTGGCTTGATCCATTCCGTGTTGATCAGCTGCTTCCTATATGTGTAATAGAGGACAAAAATATTGAATTGAGTCAGCTGTGGGTTGTCACAAAAGATTACGTGAACACTGGGGACAGCATTTTTGGGGCAGTGAATAGCGTTTTGGAGAACCGATACTTGTGGTTGGCAACCGGTGGTAAGCTTTAATACAGAACAAAGAATTGTTGTTGTTGACCAAAGTTTAAGAGAAATGGATGACTGCAACTTAAGAGAGTCGATTTGTAATTACAAGTATTGGCTGTCAATATCAATTTCCAATTTTCCATTTCAGTATTTTTCTCAATTCTCCTTGAATGTACATGCTAAGAAGCGTCACAAGACAAGCAAATAGTCTAAGCCCTTTTATAACATTCTCAAATTAGAAAAAATGAAACTGCAACAGCCCCAATTGCTAACAAAACACTGGAAGTAATTGACTTTGCCGCATCTGACACACAGATTCCATTAAGACAAGAACTGTACTTTGTAATTTGCTGGCATTCATAGTCCAGCATGCAAGCTGCACCAGGCGGTTTCGAAAACAAAGAAATGCATACTGGCATGGCAAGCGTGTTGTCGCAGACATACGAGCTGCTTCCGTTCGTGAGCTTTGGGTCGCACACATGCAGATACGGCAAATTGCATGCCACTTCGCAAGCGTGCGTCAGATTGCACGGAGAACTAAGGCCTTCCCACACAGGCTGCACGCAGATGGCGTTGTTGGGAATCGCCAAGTTGCACACAAGACCAGGATTGCAGGATGTGTCACACGATGCGTTCAGCGACATTTTTTAGAGATTTTTCATCAAATCTTTTTAAATGGTGGCGCAGATCCACACTGATTAGAAACACACGCCCAACCTTCCTCATGAGTAAACAATATTCTGACAGCCCTTGTGGATGATATATTTCTGGCGTTGGATTCAAAGATCACGACTATACCGCACTTTTCACCCGATGTCACGCCAACTTTAATTTAAGCATTAAAACCAACTGAATACCTGAAATTGATGGAAATAAGGAGATTAATAGACGGGCAAAAGCAAGAAAGCGATTGTCGGTACCTTTTTAGATGTTTGACTGCCGTTTTCAATGTTTGACTACCTTTAACGACTAGAACACACTCTTGTTGGTATACCAGTCGAAATAATCAAAGCAGTGCCTCATACACTCTCCATTAACCATAATTTTCCTGTAAACCATTCTGCAATAACAACTGCAGAGTCTATAGGAGATTCGCTACTTACCCAACTTCTTTGCAAAGAATAGCCAATCTCCACCAAACAGCGCCTTTCTAACTTCAAGTAACATCAATTCCAACTGTGTAATAATGACACATTTAGACTTTTATTTGGTGGGTGGCTAAGAATGGCCAAATTCAACTATTTATATTGAATCTTGCTGATCCCACTCAAATCCTCTTCGTTTGTTTCCTCATGAAGCTTCATTAGAGTCAAAGTTTCAGAGATATTGTTAACCCTGACGTTCGAGAGTTGTTCAAAATTAACATCACAACAATCCTTGATTTTGGTTATACCAAAAGAGTCTGGACAGCATTTGAACAGAAAATACATTCAATTGACATTACTGGCAATATTGCAACTAACTATTCTGGAGTAGGTACTATCAAAATAAATTTTGGGGACATTTTGGAGCGTCTTTCATGTGAGCTATCTCTCTTGTTCCTTTCTCTCTCTCTCTCTATCTCTCCATTTTTCTCTTGTTGAAGGTTATTGAGTTATTGTTCAGACAATAGTATATTTGAGTGGTTTCTTGTTTGTGGAATGCCAATTGGTTTTCCAATGCAATAAAACTTATTCATGTGACAAAACCCTGTCACTGGATCAAGTTAGCATGTCATAGTTTACAATGTCAGTCTTTACAGTCAGCAGTTAAATAACGCTTCTCTTAGCATTATGTAAGCTTGTGGCCTTGATTACTATCCTAATTTAGGATGGGACGCAAGTAAATTGGATGCCAATATTTCCAATGATTAAACACCACTGGGAAAACTGAGTTGGTGAAACAGTAAAGCTGGACTTCTTGGACAAGAAAATGAGGTGCACAAGTCTTTAGGAATCAAACAACATAAATACAGTGAGCGTGTGGAAAAGTATCTCATTAAGTGTTGTGAGTTTTCCGCCAAATTTTATTTTCCAAGTTTTGAGAACTCAGAAATGAGTTGTTCGAAAAATGCTTTTAGCATTTTTCAGACAAAATAAAAAGCCTTATGTGAAAGTCTGGTATGAGTTGATAAAGTAATAACTCGAAACTGCCAGCTTATAAAGAGGAAATGTGTTTCGGAAAAAATTAAAAGTGAAAAAAAAATACAGCAGAATAAAAGGAAATAGATCGGGTCCACAAATGTGGCGTTTGGTCAACTTTTCTGATAACTTTTTTTTTTTTTTTGTGAAAATTTAATTGAGTGAACAATGCAAGCCGAAACTGAAACGCAAACACCGCCAGAAAGGGTTACTACAACACAACAAACCCTCCCAACACCGCCAATATCACCAACACGCGCAGCAGAGATACCAGAACCAACAGTACGCCAACCTTCCCCCGCTCTGCTCTCGACTGACGTTGGCATTGCAAGTGGCAACACTTTCGACACTACAGACATGAGGTTGCCAGGAATCCATACACTGCTGATTCCGCTGTCGTTTCGTCAGAATTTCTTGAGACCTCCTGCACTGCCGGAATTTGAGTTCGACTCAAGCCCAGTCACGTCAACTCAATGGAGTCCGAGCTTGGCGTACAGACACCCGAACCTACAACGTGAACAGCGGCGTGAAGCGTATATTGCGTACGATCACACCTCGGTCAGCAACAGCACTATCAGCAGCAGTAGCAGTAGCAGCAGCAACGATTCCGATACTGATGACGATGTTAACATCCGAGTCACTCCTTTCGCTGATTCAGTCCCCAACGAAGCAGCGACCTCCACAGCTAATCCGCTGCCCCCGCAACTCCGTAGGGATGCGGATCTGGCTGAAAAGTTTACGCATGCGATTGTAGCGCGAATCGCAGCTCTCCGGCTCCTTCTTCTTGACGTTGACGGAGCCCCAATCGTTCCACTTGTCCATCTCCAAACACAATTCGCGGCAACCACGGCAATTGCATCGCCTGTTTTGTATTCGGATCATGCTGGGGAGTTCGCATCGGTGATACTGCGGAGACTTGTTGCTGCTAAACGGCGAGTTGCCGCTTCTCAGCCACCGGATGGAAATCAATCTTCGCTAGATCATGATGGCAGTAGTGATGGGGAAATTAATCCGGAAGTTTCCGAGTTTTTGCCAGTGGTGCGTATGAGATCTTTGAGGCGACGCGGTGGTCAAGCTCGACGCACAGTTTCGTTTGACAACGATGATGATGCAGATGTCGAAGCGTCAGAAATTGGAGCTGATACCCAACGGCGGCGAATTTACAGCGAAATCGCGCCAGAATGCCAATGCGAGCCCTGTCTAATCGAATCGACGCTGAATGCGCCGTTCGCGTATCTCCTGCGCACTGATGCTGGTTATAATGGGGACCCAGTAAAGATTGCGTGTCATAACGAGTTTTGTGAGAGTGAAGTGATGAAGAAAGACTATTGGAGGCGGGAAACGAGGCGGATGAGTGCTTGGGAGAACCGGTTTCGGGAGTTTGCGCGTGTGCATCGCGTTTGTGGTGATGGAGTTGATGGCGAGAATTGTGGTGGTGGTAGTCGGCGGCATCGACATGCAGTTTGGTGCGGTTATAATCGTTATGCGAGACGGTGGCTGCAGCCGATTGAGAACGATTGGAGCGACGTTGGAGGTGATGGTGACGAAGATTCAGATTCTGATGGCGACGACGAGTCGAGTGATGAGTCGAGCGATGAAAGTAACTTTAATCCTGGACGCTTTGCTGTCAATGAATCGGATGAAGACGAGGAGGATGATGACTATGACGAAGACAATGAAAGTGATGACGATGAAAATTTCGATGAAGACGATGCAGATATCAATGAGGAAGACGAAGATGGGGAAAATGAAGATACAGACGAGGAAATAGATGACGAGACTCGCGAAAAAATCTTTTTGGAGGATTTCATGGCAAAACTGCAAGAACTTTTTGGACTGCTTGAACTTCATGAAAAGCTCCAACAAATCCCTGTTGTTTCTCGATGAAACCTCGCGACTGTAAAAAGAAATGTTGAACAATAACCAAACAAATGAAATAAAAAAAAAAAAAACCAAATAATTTTGAAAGAATTCAAGAGAGTTGTGCAATCTGAAATTCACAGCAATGGTA
>JADGJH010000260.1:0-23187 GCA_027596945.1 Physocladia obscura
GAATAATAATTGACAGATTGATAAGTAATGATAAAAGAATAATATGGAAGTAAAATGAGGTCTTGGTTGTGCTTGGTTGGTGTGTTGATGTTTACATTTGAAGAATTTTCCAGAACAGGATTTGAATTTGAAACATGTGGATAAGTATTGATTTGTCACCATATCAGTGAAAAACACTTATTCTGTTACAAGTCATTGTTATGTGTTGATATTCCAGTAAGTTTATCAAAAGTTTGATAGTAAACTTTAAAGTTTGAGAGTTGAGAGAGTTTTTTATTTGTTAAGATTCTACACAAAAAAAAGATATCCAGAACCCTCTTTATAGCTTTTTTGTACTTGAGATGCCTCTGAATTTAATATAGTATTTCAAATACATACCATTCAAATAGTATTTGAAATAGCATTCAAATTGATCAGTATAAAGGCATTTTTTCTCTTCAATGAAAATATGTTTGAGAAAAACCAAACAAATATTAGTTTTTCTGTCATCGCTTATAACCCAATATAATTGATGTTATAGTGAATGGCAGTTGGTTTCTTCACTTAGTTTTTGTTGACCTTAGACAAATCACTGTTCTGTTTAGTTAATAAATAGCTTAATATCTTTATTAATAAACTAAAATTGACTGTACCAACAGTGAATACATGTGCTGTGGCCATCAACATATTCAAATCTGTTGGTACAAGAGACTGTGGATGCCTCGGTAGTATCTTGCAACAGTCTTTTGTCTTGTCTACATTTTCTCAATGTTTCTATGGATTTCTAATACAATTATTTATGAAAATGCTTATATTCAACACCCTTGTATGTTGCAGAGCATCTCTCACTCTCTTCCCTAGTCTACTACATAAGCCATGCTCTTGTGAAGGATGATCCAGGAGAGTGTGTTTCCAAACATTTGAATATTATAGCAAGTGGAGTGGGTGTCTTATTGTATTAACTACTGAACATACCAGTTTCTTCTCAATGGTTCTTTGTTGATTCTGTTGGCACCTCTGCAGTAGTGTATCACAGTAAGAACAACAGATCAGTTCAAACAGCATTAGTTTAATCTTTTCATAAAGATTATTTGCTTTTATCAACTGCCCATAAATAAAGCTATTTTTTTATTTTAACTTTATTGAAATAAATTCAGACAAACAATTTATTTCTTTTATTTGAGAACAAATAAACCTTAAATTAATGAAGATTTATCCTTGTTTTGTAATACACAACTCTCGCCACAGAGTTGCATATACTTCAACACTGGGCACATGTAAAATTTATTTGCAGTACAACACGCAACTCCTCCAACTCAACAACTTGTTGCCATGCATCACTTGCTGATGCTGCCCACTACTCAATGCTCCAAATGTAGTCTTGTCACTGTCCTCCACAGAGTTACAGTGTTTGTGCATTTGATGTTGCTGTTGTTATTTGTCTCCTTCCTGGCTTTAATTTTCTTGTCCTTATTTCAGTAAGAAAATTATAATTTTCCTGCACCATTTCTCATAGAACAAAGCCAATTTTTGTTACTAAAAAGAAAGCAAAAATAATTCATTAATTATTTATTTTATTATTAGTTATTATTTGAAGGTCTGGAACTTGGGATTTTATCTCTGAAGTGGCTGGGCAATTTCAAAAAAATAAATTGTTCCTCCAATCCATATTCTTCTGCCAAAAATATTATTTTCTATATAACACTTGTAATAATTTTTTTGATTGCATTGACAATCCAAAATGCTCCAATTCAGGAATTGAATCAAGTGGAGGAAATCAAAATTTTCGGTTTACTTTGGCAAAAAATTTGACTGATAAAATTTTCATTTTTTGAATTGTCTGCCGGGACCAACCGATAGTTTGACCCAAAAGTAAAAAAAAATTTCATGCGTATTGTTTCCCTCGACAGGATCCATAACTGTAATGAGCTCCAACCAAACCACCAATCAACGCTTTACACAACAAACAATAATCTGCTCCACATCTGCATTTCATGTGGTTACAGCCTTCAGTCTTTTCCGTCTTGACATGACACAACGGACATTCTGTGAATTTGAAATTATCCTGCTGCAACTTTCTCCACCCAGTTTCTGCCAATGCTTCTCCTGCATTCCGCCGAATAACAGATTCGGATTCTTTTTGTATAAAATCCGCAAAATCTTCACAAACTTCATACTCAGCGTGTCTCTCGTCTGTCGATTTGCAGCTGCGGCACCATGCCATCCCGCATCCTCCGTTATTACATATTAACCAAATATGCGATTCGTCTTCAACTTCAAACACATTACCGCAATCAACACCCGGACAGTGCACAGCTTTGCTGTTATTTAACAAAGCAAATTTCAGACTTTGCTTATGGAATTGGTCAATCAGCTGCTGGTCATTTTTTAGAAGAGAGTCAATATCACGCTGGTCAATCGTCTTCAGTGCATTACTATTTAGTGCATTCACTGCTACCGTAGCGCTTTTGCATGAAGGACAAGAAAGTGGAAAATTTTGAGTTTCGATTTCTGTCTTGATGTGCAATTTTAGACATTTGAAACAATACGCATGGCCACAGAGGCGCAGTTTGATGACTTTGTTGGTGCAAGAGCGATCGGGAATTAGGTTCAAACACACTGCACAGTCACTTTTTTGTAAATCACTTGCCAAATCGACTTGCTGTACTGTAATAAGAAATGCAATCAAAATTTGTTTCTCGCCGTCGACAAAATACTCGTCTATTTCTTTATACAAGGAAGGATGTTCGAATGATTCTCCTGAATATTCACCGGCTTGGTGGTCGTGAGATACAGGAAACAAAAAACAGGTTTTTGCTTACATTCAAAAAAATCCATAACTTTTTTGGACATTCCAATTGATTTCAGCCAATATAAAACATCAATAGACTTCCATGTAGAATAATTCATGTGCATTTTTTTTTTCGACAGCTCAGCTTCAAGGAGCCTTTTCAAAATCATATCACTGTTACAAATAAATGTTATCTCATCCTGACTTATGTTTTTGTTGCACTTTTTGGCATCAGATAGTAATAACTCATCAATTGCTGGACATGGTGGTACAATCAGATTTTTCTGTTCAATTTCAGACGCCACATATGCTTTAATACATCTAAAGCAAAAAACATGTTCGCAGTGTGAAAGTTTCAAAATTTTTTGAGATATGGTCTTTTTTGGGATAAGATTTGTGCATAACGAGCAATTTGCTGTTTCCAGACTGTATGGGTCGTTGGGAATTTGCTGAATGGCGATCAGAAACGCGAGAAGTACATCTTTTTCTGGATCAGCGTCGTCGATTTGCGTGTCAATTTGTTGATATAGAAACTGTTCTTCAATCGAGATTCCTGAGAATGCAAATTCTTCGAAGAAAGTCACGAAAGGTTCAAAAGCAAAAATTGACAGTCACCTGAAAATATTTGTTGCACTCGATCAGACATACCAATCGATTTGATCCACGCCATTAAATCAGCAGTAGTCCATTCGGAAAGAATAGTCGGTGGTGAATAATCAGACGGAGAAGGCGTGGAAGTAATAACTCTACTAATTGTTTGCTTGATAGACGACCAGAACCCTTCTGGTGGTGCGGAATCGGCTGCTAACAGACGAAGAGATGCGATAGAATTCGTAAATGTGGAATCCAAGGAAAAAGAAGAAGAAGAAGCCGATGCTTCATTGGCGGATTCGTTTGGTGGGGTTATCGTTTGTGTTGTAGCGGTTGGTGTTATACTTGGTGTTGGTGTTTGTGTTAACATTATTTGCGCTGGTATTGGCACTGACGCGCTGCTGACAATGGAGCTGATGTCGCGCGCAATCTTTTGGGCAAATGTGTTGTTGGAGTAGCGCAACGGACTTGCGCGGCATGATGGGCAAACTTGCGTTTCGGCGATTTGCAGAATGCACCCAAGGCAATACACCTGACTGCAGCAGTCTGTGGTTTGCGCTTTCTCAGCAATGTCCAGACACATTGGGCACAGCAGTTCTTCGCGTAGCAAATCGAATGAAGTGTTCATCCTTTATTTATTTTTTTTAGAAAATTTTGTATTTACAGCAACTCGCACCATCCACATTACCCCTCTCTTTCTTCCCGTGATTAGCATAAAAAGGAGGCATTGTTGGTTTGACTCCCTTGTGTAATATTGAAAGTGATTGAAAAGAAAAAGAGCAAAAATGGATCTCTATGACGAGTGAGTCTTGACTGCGCATTCATTTGTTGCAAACTCTTCTGATCCGCGTGGCAGATTCGGAAACTACATTGGTCCAGAGCTTGATGACGATGAAGATGATGCCAGTGATAGTTTCGATGTGCGTCGCGTTAACGACCCGCATGTCCATGACGGTGGGATGGATATTGACCCCGATGTCGACGCTGATGACAATGACCTTGCGGAAGCGGGTGTGGCCAGCAGTACTCTTGCTCGCTTATTGCCGAATGCTGACGGTGATTAAACTGATACATCAAACAAACTGGACCGTGTTTGATGAGTTCTTTTATTTTATTTTTTATTATTGTACAGGAATTCAACGTGGATCCAGCGCGGTTGTGCTGCATGAAGATAAGAAATACTATCCATCAGCCGAAGAAATCTATGGCGTAGATGTGGAAACATTGGTTCAGGATGAAGACACACAACCCTTGTCAGTTCCTGTCATTGCCCCCCCAAAAAAACCAAAAACACTCGTCACCGAAGCAAATAACGAAATGCCCCAAACTTCTTTCGACGCCGCATTTCTTGCTGATTTGCAACATTTCCCGTCCCTCGCCCGCAATGTTGCTCTCGTTGGCCATTTGCACCACGGCAAAACTGCGCTAGCTGACCTTCTCGTCCACCGCACCCATTCGGTCCCCTGGGCTCCTGGCGCCGATGCCCGTTACACTGATACTCATATTCTCGAACGTGACCGCGGTGTTTCAATCAAATCCATGCCGCTTTCTCTTGTTCTCAACGATCTTAAAGACAAATCCTGGCTGATAAACATTCTCGATACGCCTGGCCACGTCAACTTTTCCGATGAAGTTACTGCTGCAATTCGCCTCTGTGATGGTGCAGTTCTTGTTGTCGACGTTATTGAAGGAGTATGTTTTTCAATAGCTTAGTGAGAGTCAAAAAGAAAAAAAATCAACGTTATGGTGATCGAAGGAAGACAAAAAAAACGTGAAATAATATAATAATGCACTTAAAATTTTTTTTATTTCAGGTGATGATTGGAACCGAAAATTTGATCCGGCATCTTGTCACGGAACATATTCCAATTACCCTTGTGGTAAACAAAGTCGATCGATTGATTCTTGAGCTTAAATTGCCTCCGGCAGATGCTTATTTTAAGCTGAAACATACTATTGAAGAAGTTAATTCCGTTTTGTCGCAATGCCCTGGCTATAGCCCTGAAATGCGTCTTTCTCCCGAGCTTGGAAATGTGTGCTTTGCAAGCACTCAAATGGGATGGTGCTTTTCGTTAAGGTCTTTCGCAAAAATTTACTCCGACACCAATGAAGGTAAGGTTAAAAAAATCAAAATCAAATTGAAATTAAATTCTTATTTTTGTTTCTCTTAGCTCATTTCGAATTCGAGGAATTTGCAAAACGTCTTTGGGGAGATATTTATTTCGATGGTGCAAAACGAACATTCTTACGAAAACCAATCTCCGCTTCATCAAAACGCACATTTGTACACTTTATCCTTGAACCATTGTATAAACTGTGTGTCCAAGTTCTCGGTGAGGATGCGAAAGCTTTGAATACAACACTTTCGGCTCTTGGAATCCACATACGCCCGTCAATGCTCTCTCTCGATGTCAGACCCCTCCTCACCTTAGTTTGCCAAGAGTTTTTTGGCGACGCGTCAGCAGGATTGGTTGAAATGGTTGTTAAACATATTCCGAGTCCAATTGAAAACGCTGTGAATAAGGTTAAGCATATTTGGACGGGTGCGCCAATAATTGCTGACGGCGACGACGAGAACGCATCGCAAGAAATTTATGATGCAATGGTTGCATGTGATCCAGCAGGGCCACTGATGATTCATGTCACGAAAAGTTATAACAGTGTTGATATGTCTGGATTTGAAGTTTTTGGTCGTGTGATGAGTGGAACAGTGACAGATGGGATGAGTGTGCGGGTACTTGGTGAACGATATTCACCAGATGATGAAGAAGATATGGTTGTTAAGGAGGTGACTGGACTTAATATTTACCAGTCACGGTATAAAATCAAAGTGAACGCTGTCGGTGCGGGTAATTGGGTGCTCTTGAGCGGTGTTGATGCGAGTATTGTCAAAACTGCCACAATCACTAGTGTGACACCATCAGATGAAAACCCAGTACATATTTTCAGGCCTTTACGGTTCAATACATCCGCCGTTCTGAAGATAGCTGTGGAACCTGTTAATCCAACCGAACTGCCAAAGATGTTGGATGGTTTGAGGAAGGTTAATCGTAGTTATCCAATCCTTGAAACAGAAGTTGAAGAGTCTGGAGAGCATGTAATTCTTGGAACAGGAGAACTATACCTGGATTGTGTCTTACATGATTTGCGACGCTTGTATGCCGAAATTGAAATTAAAGTTTCTGATCCTGTCGTCAAGTTTTCTGAGACCGTTGTTGAAGTATCTGCAATCAAATGTTTTGCTGAGACGCAAAACAAAAAAAACAAAATAACTATGATTGCAGAGCCGCTGGAAAAGGGTATCGCTGAAGATATTGAGTCACTGAAGGTTTCGATGCAATTGCCAAAAAAGCAGCTTGAGAACATTTTTATGAAACAGTACAATTGGGATATTCTTGCAGCGCGAAATATTTGGGCATTTGGTCCCACTGAGAATGGACCGAACGTCTTAATTGATGATACTTTATTTGAGGTTTGTAAATAATTTTCATACATTTAGCAATCATCGATAAAATGAGCATTCAGACTGATAAAAAAGTGCTAAATTCTTCGCGCGAAAACATTGTCCAAGGATTTCAATGGGCTGCGAAACAAGGGCCTTTGGCTGATGAGCGTAAGTGTTTTGCTTGTACCTTTTTTTTTCCTACTTCCGTTTCTCATAGCCACAAAAAGCTATTCGCAACGTTAAATTCAAAATTATCGATGCAACAATTACGCCAGGACCGATCTACAGTGGTCGTGGACAGATTATCCCTGCCGCCCGCCGAGTCTGCTACTCATCGTTCTTGATGGCGTCTCCGCGCCTCATGGAACCTGTCTATTTTGTAGAGATTCAAGCGCCTGCAGACTGTGTGGCAGCCGTGTATGATGTACTTGCGCGTCGTCGCGGGCATGTGACACAGGATTTGCCAAAACCAGGATCACCACTTTACACAGTAAAAGCGTATATCCCAGTGATGGATGCATCCGGATTCGAAACGGACCTACGCACACACACACAAGGCCAGGCCTTTTGCCAGCAAGTATTTGACCACTGGCAGATTGTTCCTGGAGATCCGTTGGATAAGGGGATTGTATTGCGGCCACTGGAACCTGCGCAGGCACAACATTTGGCGCGCGACTTTATGATCAAGACGCGCAGACGGAAGGGATTGAGTGAAGATGTTGCTGTGACCAAATTCTTTGATGATCCCATGCTGATTGAGTTGGCAAAAATTGAAGGCGGGATTTTAGGTTTGTGATGAAGGACATCAAAGAGTTCAATTCAATTCAATTTCAAATCAGTATCAAATCCTAAATCTAAGAAGTAATGTACAATCCAAATTCGGGACGAGGCCGGCGGAGAATTGCGGGCGCAGCACCGGATCCGCGCACGGCTCAGCTTCGCGAAGGTCAGCGGCGGCATCGCGAACGCAAGCATCAGTATATGCGCGATCTGGAAGCGCGAGCAGCGAGCGCAAACACCGCATGGATGCGCGTGGCGGAGCTGCAAGAGGACTGTGTACGCTTGGAATCGCAGCTGGAGAAGGCAAACCAGATTTTGTGCCAGGCGGGCATCGAATTGCCCGAGTCCAGCAGTCCAACATTGTCAAGCCAGCCATCTGAAATACGCTGTAACCTCGATGTTGACTGTATGAGAGAGAAGCTCAGAACAATCCCCTCAATTTCAAATAGTCCTTTAATTCATCGATTTGTTGACAGTTTGAAGGTAAGACGCAATCGAAAAATAACGCAGTGTTAACTGAGGCGTTTCATAGGAACAGATCAATTGCAAAGAAAAATCAAAACGCAGAAAGCTCATTCTTGGCTCCATTAGTTTGTATTGCTCACTTCTTAATCTTTGTGGTATTATCGACCGTCAGAAATTGTACGATATGTTGGTTGAATTACAAACAAATAACAAACATTACGAGGTAAGCTATTTCAGCATAAAAAAAAAGCTCTTGTCTTCATACTCTATCAAACCCTGTCCGCGTCCATATGACTCAATCCAACCCTGTTCAATCTTATAATTAATTAACGGATTAGATTTATGTTACACATATGGCAACAAGTGCGGATTTGAGCTCTACGAAACAAAACCTAATTATCGAAGAGGCTCGAGGTGAATCAGACAGACGAGAAAGTTTTTTCCGGCAATCTTTAAAAGCAATCAAGTCACTTAAAGGCGCGGAGCAAATGATTGATGATCTCTGTGATATTGGCCATGTAATTTTTTTCGTTTCTTCGTTTTTTTCTCTATTTTTAATCGCAGCGCAACAGTCAATGGAAATAAGCGGAAACTTTGAAGAAAGCATGTTTAAAATACTTGATATAACAAATAAATTGAAGGAAATGTGCAGCACCGAAGAAGATCGAAACCAGGTCAGTGGTAAAACAGCTTGGTTATGCTTTTCTTTCTAATTTTCAAATAGTTTCTGATTGCAACAGAAATCGCTCGATTCAATTCTCGACACTATATGGATAGTGTTTTCGAGAGGCTCGGTATTACGGACAGAAAATAAAATCAATCAATCAAAAATACAAGTTAAAATTTTTTTTCACGAATTCCTTTTCCTGCAACTACTTTTGCACAACTTATTTTCATTTTTGATGCTTTTTCCGACGAATCGAATTTTGAACACTGTCTTTGCTCTCTTTCTTTTTGTCGGAGATCCCTGGCATTTCTAATCTCAATCTGCATTTGAACGCGTGCGTCACGGATTGTCGTTGCTTTTGACTTGATCAAAGCTGCCGATTGCACTATTGCCGTCGTTGTACGGCGAGGGTTTGTCCACTCTGAACTCTCCGAATTTATTGAAAAATCGAGTGATAAAATGGATACACCTTTCGGCATTGGCTTGTGTTTCTGCAGTGTTGCATCAGATTTTCCTTCAGCAGAAGATATTTCTGGAAAGGTGTTTCCGATTTTTTCAATATCGTTAGTTTTTTCTTGGTTGGCACTCAAAGCGGAACTCGACCTTTATGAAATTAATATTAAATATTTCAGGTGAAGCAAAAACTAACATTGAAAGCACTGAACCTTTTGAAGTTAGTTTTGGAAGTTTACAACAACTACTGCTGCTACGGCTTGTGGTGCAACTGCTCTCGTTCGTGATTGAAATTCCGATATTTTTCAGTGAAAGATAGTGTTGTTCCAGACTAGTTGGAATCGAAATATCACTTTGGTCAAGCAAAGCACGCTGCACTTTTGAAATATTTTCGAGCAAAGACAGGCGAGAGGCGTTTTTTTCTTTTTCATGTTCGTGTGCTTTTAATTTTTGGGCAAGTGAAACTTGAACCCCTTCCTGTTTCCAAGCTGTAGAAAATTTTAAATTTCATCAGTAATCCATCGAAATAACAAACCTTCCACCTCAAAAAAATGCAGTTTTATACGCAGGTCCAAATATCTCCGACTGAATCCGTCAATCGACCTTGGAATAGACTAATAAAGTAGGCAAGATAAGTAAATAAGTGATAATAATAATAATAATAATATACCTGATTAATACTTCTAATTTTTTCATCCATCTGATTCGATTTCTTTGCAATTACTTGTTCACGATCTTTGAGATCAATCAATTTTTTTTCGAAGCTCAGCAATAAGCAAGCTTCATCAATTTCGATAAGAAGTGGAGATTTGCTTTTGATTATTGCGATTTTTTCATCAATTGAAGAAATCTTCAAAAGGATTTCGTTTGAATTCATTTGTAATTGCTTTCTTATTGCGAAACACTCTAGCAAAAAGTTTTCTAGATCCAAAACAACTGGATTGATATTGTAATTTCTTTTGCTGCTGCCACAAGCGTTTTTTTCGATTGTACTCGAACTCCGATTGCTGTTATGATGGATTTGACTTGATGCACGAAATTTTTTTTTAAAAACTGAAACCGATTTAGGAATTGCCACAGTAAGTTGCTTTGTGGGATGGTTTTTAATCGCCCTTGCACGACTTGCATATTTTAAAGTATTCAAAGTTTCGTCAAAAGTCGTTGCGATCGGTGAAATGTTTGCAATCATGACTGTTTTGCAGTTTCCTCCAAGCGAATCCTAAAACTTGGTTTCAGTTTTTTTTTTCGAAAAAAAAAAAAGTTATTTTGCCTTCAACAGACGAGTTAATTTGCTATCGCGATAATTGACATATTTTCCGGTTTCCTCAGTTAAAGCGTTGATACAATTTCCGAGCGCCAGAAGGGATCGGTTGATGCTTGCTCCTTCAATCATCCTCATACCGCGATTTTTAGTATCTGCAGCGCGTTCTTATAAAAAAAGAATCAAATAATCAGCATGTTTAAGAAAAAAGCTGCTGCAAACCAGATCCGGCAAGATCAATCATCGATAGTTTTCCATTTTGTTCCACATATTGTCCTGTTTTATTGCAAGTTCTTCGTGCAACAAAAACCTAATTTGCTATCAGCTTTATTTTACTTTCAACAATTTTATTTAAGGAAAAACCTGAAGCACAGCATGTGATCTTGACGAAACTTCATTAGCGCTGGTAGCCTCCTGCGTTCGATTTAAATTGCCTTTTCCCAACCACTCCAGAACATCTTCTGCGGTTTTTGCTTCTACTCTTTCAATACCTGCGACAACACTGCCTTGAATTTTTTTTTTTTTTTTTTTTTTAAATAGACGTAAAGAAAACAAAGAAACGAACCTTGAATTTTATCTTCCCACAACTCCAAATATTCAGGTCGATCACTCAAAAGATCTCTGATATTTTCGTTGTATATTTCAAGGTACGAAAGCGTCACTTTGTAATTTTTTCCGGACAATATTCCTGTGCTTTTTTTTCCTGTGGTGGTAGCAGCAGTTAAAGCACGCGTTGATGATATTGCAATTTGCGAAAACAAATGTTCCAGTGTCAGTGGTATTACACCGGGATTTTCATGAGTTCCTAACATAGTGTAAGTTTTTCCTGCACCAGTTGCTCCGTACGCAAACACTGTTGTGTTGAATCCTTCAAGTACGTCGTCAACAAGATTTTTTGTCGTTCCTTCGAATACTTCCGCTTGACCATCAAGTTCAGAAAAGACAATGTCAAAATCGTAAGTTTTTTCACGTAATCGGTCTTGACGGAGAACATCTTGGCAATCATTGGGATCTGTGATGACTAACGCCTTAAAGATTGCTTGTCAACAAATGAATAACAAAAATAAATAAATGCCAACCGTTTTGCTCACTAGTTTGACGTAAGTTGCCGCATTATCTTTCGTTTCTTTGCTAGCTAAAGGTCTTATACGAAGGGCAACCTTGTTGACTCCATTAATTTCTCATTCAAATAGTAAATTAAGGTTACCACAACAGGTGATTGAGTCATTTTACAAAACAATATGAAAATTATTATTATATTGTTACTTTCTCTTAGATGGGACGTGTTTCCTTAAACAGCCATTTCAATGCCAACTCATCATCCTTCAGAAGCGGGGAGACTTTTGCATACACTTCTTCATGGTACTTGTTTAACCAAACACGTTCCTCTTTCAACAACAACGAAACATCAACAAGTTTTGTGCTGATTGGTACAACTGTAACATGCTCAAATCCAAGAGAACCTTTTCCGCCAAAATTATAAGCAACTTCACCTGCCTTTCGGACAACCATCACATTTTCAATCCGGATTCCAAATTTTCCGTCTTCATAATATCCGGGCTCATTTGTGACAGTCATGCCAGCTTCAAGCGGGACACTATTGTAAGCAATACGAGACCCAATTCCGTGTGGTCCTTCATGTACGTTGAGATAGTGTCCAACACCATGTCCTGTTCCATGTCTGAAATCAAGTCCTGCACGCCAGAGCGCAGTGCGAGCGAGAATGTCAAGCACGTATCCGCTGGTGCCGACTGGGAAAACTGCCAGGTCAATTTGGATGTGGCCTTTCAGCACACGGGTGTATGCTTCAATTTCAAAAGGTGTTGGTGTACCAAAGTGGACAGTGCGGGTTACATCTGTTGTGCCGTCGAGATATTGAGCACCACTATCACAAAGATAAATTTCGGCAGCATCAATAATTTTGCATGAGCCATGTTCTGGTTTGTAGTGAATAATACTGCCGTTTGCACCGGTGGAGCTAATTGTGTCAAACGAAAGTCCAACAAAGTTTTCACGCTTGCTGCGGATTTCTGCAAGTTTGTCAGCTGCCAAAGCTTCAGTAATTGAGGTGTTCTTGCTCACAACCAGTTCATTTTCAAGCCAAGCAAAGTATTGACAAAGAGACGCAGCATCGCGAATGTGACAATTTCTAAATCCTTGGATCTCGGTTTCGTTCTTGATTGCTTTTAGTTTTGTAACTGGGGACATTTCTTCAAGAAGAAGATTAGGCCCACCAAGCGCATCTTGCAAGGCTAACGAGCAAGTAGGTGCGACCCAAAGTTTTTCGTTTGCATGCGTTTTACCAAATTCCGGAAGATCCAAAAATATTTGATCATACGGGCGAATTTCAACATTTGCTGCGTTCAATGTTGTTTTGATTTCGTTGGACAGTTTCGATTCATGAATATAAAGAAATGCACTGTCTTTGGTGATGAGCGAATAAGCGAAAAATACTGGGTTGCAAACGATATCATTTCCGCGTAAATTATAAAGCCCTGGTTTTAAATAGAAGTGTTGAGACAAAAAATAAGATTGTAATAATAACATACACGCAATTTCGTCAAGGCCGGTTATAACAAAGCCCCAGGCAAATTTTTTGGCGATAGCAGCGCGAAGAGCAGCAAGTTTATCGATGAAAGATTGGCCAGCAAACTCAATAGGTAGCTGATGGACTGGATTCATGGGAAACGGCGGACGATCCGAACCCCAGACGAGGTCGATCAGGTTTTCATTGACAGACACGAGAGAGTGGTTTGCAGCCTTGAGTGCATCGGCAAGGATCCTAGCGGCGGGAAGCGTAACAAGTTTGGGGTCGATGCCCACGTTGCTGGCGGGGGCGAGAACCTGTGATTGATTCATAAACAATATATAATATGGATTAAATTTCACACTCACCTTGATCAGCCAGTCTTCCTTAGATGGCGTGTGTGGAAGCCCGGATTTCTGCAGAACCCACAGCGACGGGTCGAGCTGGTTTGCGGCCTGCAGAAAGTAGCGCCCGTCAGTCCACAGAGCCGCCTGCGTCTGCGTCACCACTGCCAGCCCTGCAGACCCCGTAAAGCCACTCACGAACCCACGCCTTCCGTCGCACTGCGCAATGTATTCGCTCTGTCATTCGAGTATGTACGCGTATACGTAGTAATGTAAGTATGCGTACTAAAGTGGCGCATTTTGCCACCCAACCATATCGCTTCGCATCTTGCTGTATCACTCCACATGTAACATATCGCTCGCATCGGATTGTGTCGAATTGCTATCGATATCATCCAATTGCTTCACACGGTCATACTGCCAGTATTTGCATGACACAATATTCCTCACTTCCTACCAATAGCTTCAATTCCTTCGTTTCTCCTCACCTGGTGCGCGTCTTCACTCGGCACTATAAATGCCTGGAGATTACGTGCCGTCATCGCTGCTCTTAGTGCCGCAAGTCGCCCTGCCGTTGTTGAAACTTGCGTCATCGATTTTTCGGAGTATTTGTTCAGAACTGACTTCCCAGTCAACCCCACAAACTAAAACCTTTCAATTATTTTTATTGTGATTTTGAAAAGAATTGGATTGCTTCTTCTTCTGGATTTTATCTCACTTAGTGCCCTTGGCAAGTTTCTCAATATCAGAAAGAGTTTGGGCCAAGATAGAAGATTGCTGCATCCGAAGAAAAAAAAAAGAAAAAAATCAACAAATATATACATATATAATATAAGCAACCCACCACACGCTCGTCTTGCAAATCTGCCTTAATCTTGGAAATAACGGCTTCGGCAAGCAATTTTTGCTCTTGCTCACGAACAGAGGCCTCATGACGGACCCACGAGTCAAGAACACTCTTGACTTCGGTGGTGTACGCAACACGCTGCTGTAATTCGTACGCCTCAGCCTCGAGTTTTGCAATCTCCTTGCTGATTTCAAAAAGACCTTTGGTCACATCAACAGAGTCTGCGAGTTTACCAATGTGATCCATGCGCTCCTTCACAACAGCATGGTGCTGCTCGCGTGCAGCATTAAGGACGTTGCGCATGGTCTATATCAGCAGGGTTTATTTAGTAATCTCAAAAAAGAAAGAAAATGTCAAATGCATACACTTTGTCTTTCAGAAAAGTACTCCACAAATGATTCTTTACCACCCTGGTACCAAATGTAGTAAGATCCAAAGATAGCAGCGGCTTCAAAAACTTCTCCGTCAAGAATGTAAATCTCTTTAGAAATTAAGTACGCGGCAATCGAAGAGGTAAAGAGGACTGAGGCAGCTTTAGCAGCCAAAGATTCTCCAGGAAACAGGTTGATAAGTGATTGTGCCTGCGCTGCCGCAGCGTTGACTTCCACTGGCTTTTCAGGTTCTGAGAAAAAAACGGGAAAATTGCATGTTTAAGTTGATGCGTCTGTAATATAAACGATAGATAGTTCGATTATACCAGCAGAGTACTTGCGAACACTGAGAAAGGCAGGTCTATTTGATTGGATTCAGCATAGAACAGAAAGAAATGAAAAAAAAAACCTCAAGGCAACTGGAGAAAAGCGGGAGTTAATAGATGCTGCAGGCGCAGCAGCGACACGCGCAGAAACGAAACCTATCAGAGAGACAAAGAGTATATTTCATTAGTATCAAATACAGTTTGGACTTGACACTGAGAGGAAACGAAAAAAGTTGTTTAAAACAACCAATAGACTTTTTGTTCTATACACACAGTTTCGATCTTAGATTCTAATATTTACAGTCTTATCCGACTCGCTTCCGCTGCTTGTTGAACTTACCCAGCAACGATCCTCTCATTTGAATGAAAAAAAGCAAATCTAAATCACACAAACAAATGAAAGGAATCCTCTATCCACTCCGACTTTTCGAGCATTTAAAACACAAGTACAATAGTACACAAAACTTGGATAAAGACAATGGCATGGGCGTTTGTATTTCAAAAAATAACACAACCCAAATCAAAAAATTCCGTTCAACCAAACTCACACACCCATAAAAAGACAGCAAATATTCGCTACACTCTGAATTGTTTGTATTTTTTAAGCCTTAGCAGCAGCTGGCGCAACCTTCTTTCCATCCTTAATACGGAAACGCGCTGGTGGTGCACGGTCACGACGGCCTTCGCGAGAACGGACACGAACAACTTTGGAGTGAATAGCGCAGGAAACACACCAGTGAGTTTTGAGATACAACTTTGGAAGAGTGTATTCTGGAATATAATTTTTTAGTTTACTTGTAGATTTGGACGAGAACTAATTTCGCACCTGGGTAGACAGAGGCCTCAGCAAGATCTCTAACAGCAGCCTGTTCAACCATGTTACGGATCATAAATCTCTTGATAGCCTTGTCCTATTTTCGAACATAAATTAAATAGTGAAACAAACAAGTAAATTGTAAACTAAACAACGAACCTTAGCAACCATGCGAGAGCAGTTTGAGCATCTAACTGGCTTAACGTGGCCGCGACCAGTCTTGTTGCGTCCGTGATTTCTTCTTTTTTGGGTCTGAAAATGTATAATATGTGTCAGTATTAATCATAACAGAGGATGATCTGATATATGCTAAGACGTGTGGTTTTCGATCTAATGAGGTAGCCCTAATTATAGCACGATGCAATCCATCCGAATATACATCTTCGACGGTTGATTCTTCGTCCAGAAAGTGCGACTACATTGACCATCGCACATCGAAGTCAAAGTTCTCATTCGACAGTTATGCAGTACATTTCCGGCAACTATCGGATGGGGAAGCGGATGGGGATGGACTGGGCAATGAAGACGACAAGTACCATTTTGATTTGAACAGAGAAAGAACAATTTTTCACACCTGTCAAAAAAAACCTCTCCGATCATCTGATATTTAAATGTGGTTTAAAAGAGTCAAAAAAAAAAAATTAAAAAATTAAAAAAAAGATAGAACAAAAAGGATTAGCTGGACAGGTCCAAAAATAGAATATAATTTATTCTCTTCCTTTTGTTCTTCAATTTTTCTTTCTCATTTTTCGCTGTAAAAAAGTATTTTCTGGAAACGAGTCATGGAGCTAGATCAGACGATTTGCACGTACGCGCTATCGATTAACCAGATGACATCTGCCCAGAACGGGCCTGCAGAAAATTTAAAAGCATTGGCAGCTGCGCTTTCAGCGATAGATTTTGGGGTAAAATACAAATATTAAGATTGAAAAGATAAATAAGTAATAACATTTCTGCAGCCTGAGCAACTTCTTTCTATTCCTACATCTCAGCGCTTTTTGATTTGGCAAGGTCGCGTCCATCAGCCTTATCACAATTTTCATCACGAAAATTTGATTGAAAGTAAAGCGGACGGCTTGCGGCATATTGTTATTTTATCAGATTTCTTCATCGTTGCTAAAGCTTTTGACTCTTTTAATGTCGATCAACCTCATAAAATGAGAGCAATCAGTGTATTTCCTTTCATAGAATTACAAGTAATTTTGCTGCCAGATTCTCAAGGTCTGTCATGGTCAATGTTCATCATTTACTAATGTACAGCTCAAAAATAGATGGAAATAATCTTGCAACTCTTGTTTTTGACAGTGCAACTGCGTTTCAAATATCGTTTTTGTCACAGACAGACAAGAGTGAGTTTTTGTCAAGGTTTGCACAGGAACGCAAACCTTTGAAAACTTCGTCCAAAACACAATTGAACGTCAACCAACAATTTTCCAATGATAATAAGGCAAATCAAGGTTTGTAATTCAAAATTTTTCTTTCTTTGAAAAACCAAAACAGTCATGATGGTGGAAGAAGTTGTTGCAGATAATGAAAAAGACCCAACGGATTCTGAAATCGATCTGATGCTCTTGAAGGCCAATGAAATCACCCACTTGGACGATATTGTTCGTCAGAGGCAATCTGCAAACGTGCAGAGAGAACAAAAGAGAGAGTCCAACTGCAACCTCGACGAAATTCTCAAAATGGCTGAAAACGTTGAAGGTTTACTGGATTTGATTTCACCGACAAAAGGATACACAGGAAAAATAGATTCACATACGGTTAAAGTCCTTCAAAGTTTGTCGGCATCACCTGGGGGAAACTTTCATAATTGTTTTCCAAACGAGTCTTTTATTCCAATTCCAGCTTCAATTTCAACTGGATCTTCTCCATCAAAGCTGAACATTTCGTCTTCGCAGAATAACATTTCCAAACAGCACCCCAAATTTTCTCCGATTGTGACTGTTGGAGAAGCTGCAGGCGACGAATCAAGTACTCGCTGCTCATCTGAAGACCAAGATGGTTTCGATAATTATGAATCCCGTCGAAATGTGACAAATACATGGTTAAATTCAGAAAGTCTGTCGCCACAAACAAACCAACGCGCGTATGATAAGCCATGGCTCAAAAATTCAGTTGTGACGCGTAGCCGATCGCCATCTGTTGTCAGCCCACCAAAGAAACATGATTCTTCTGCTCGTTCACCAGTCACAATTAGTGTTGAAGATCTTTCAGATACCTCAGACCAGCCAGATATTGCTCAAAAAGTTGTCATTTCTATCAATGTCAAGGAACAAAAGTTCCACTCACAGAAATCAAATAAATTGTTTTCCAAAAGTCATCATTCGCGATCACAATCCCCGCTGCCAGCAAAATCGGTATTAAGAAGTATTTCTCCGATGCCCAAAACAAAGAAAACAGGTATTTAAAAACTTCTTGAATTTAATGAGCTTCTTAAGAAAAAAGTAGATTATGTTTCAAAAGCTGAATTGCAAGAAAGTTCAACTGTTTCTATTTCAACACCTGCAAAACAGAAATTCGAATCAGGCCAAAGAATCTCCGTTGGCTCTAAACAAGATCAATTCTGGCTGACTTCTTCATCTCTAAGAGGCATGAATGAGACAACAAGAGGAAGAAGCCTCGCTCCGAGTCCCACAGCTGAAAGTCAAAAATTTCCCAACTCCCAGGTAATTAAATCACTCTATGAAAGACCGCAATCGCCATCATACATGAGACCTACCAGCGCCTCCATTGTTCGATCGAGAAATAATTCAGCAACAGTGCAGCCAAGTTCTTTCAATTATCCTCGCAGCTTCAATGAAAATGGAAGTGTTGGAAAATTTACATCTCAAACCAAAAAGTCATCGACAACTTCTGAAAATTCACAGTTCAAATATGTTGGCAATGCTTATTCATTTGGATCGGAAATGCAGCATCAAAATGATCCACAAGGCAATTTTTATGAAAGCATCGGCTCTGATACTTTAGGTTAGTTACAACACTATATGGATTAGTATAGCTGACTCTGTCTAAGAAAGGGAAAATAAAGAGGCAAAATCTTCGAATGGTCAACCTTTTGTTCATGTATTGCAACAGCAGAAGTCTCGCTGGACTAGCGGAATGTCTAGCAACAACGCTTTGACACCAAAAACACATTCCAGACCTTCTTCTCCAACTCCGAAACGAGAACAGCCCAAATCCTCTTCTTCAGCTCTAAAAAACCCACAACGCGCACTTTCAGTTTCTTTTGGAAATTTTGATAGAACATCTCCTGATACTACAAATAAAAGACCCCTTTCGCCTTCTCCTTCGTATATGAGACCAACAAGTGCATCTCTTGTAAGATCGAGAAATAGTTCAGTGACTACTCCGAATAGCTCTGTCAAAGCTCTGTATGACTTGAACGGCGATAGTGGATTGGAAAACAAATCAAATGAAGAATCACAACAAGAAAACAAATCTAACGAAAATGAAAAAAACATAAATGAAAGTGTATCGTCAAATTTCTCTATAAAATCTTGCCTGAAATCTGCAACTGGAAGTATTGAACTGCACAAAAGTTTTGCAGAAAAAGACTTAGAAAATATCTCACAAATGTATTCGGGAAATAGTCGCGAGGTTGCAGTTCAAACTTCTGAAGAATACGGTGTAAATTTTCCAGTGAAATTAATTTCACAGGCATTGTCAGTCAAACCCACTTCGCCAAGACCAGCAGAGCATTTTTCTCCCATATCAAGCGCGAACTCACTTCCTCTATCGTATCCGCATTCACGTTCGGGATCCAATTTATTTTCTCCTACATTTGCGTCACTTCAAAGATCGACGAAAGGAGTATTTAATGATATTCGGCACGTCCCAGAATACGTTTATTCGGAATCTCGTCAGCCTTCGAAGAGAATGAGTTACAACATTTCCAAAAACGAGCCACCAAGAAACAGGTGTTTTAGCACTACCAAAAAAGACCTGCCTAGGCATAGAAGCTCTACCACTACCAAAAATGAACCATCGAAAATTCCTAGACAGCATAAGGAATCTGCAATTTCGATTCAAGATAGCGGTTTTATGTCTCCGACTGTAGCATGGGAGCAAAAATCATCAGATAACTTGTATGGGGAAGCGCATAATTATGGTATCGAGATTTTGACGCAAGACGTGGAACGTCATCACGCAACGATTGGAAATAATACTGAGGGACTTAATTCGCAACAAAAATCAAGCATTGCGACTTTACGAAACTCGATGAATCTGGTTCGACCTTCCACTCCCAAAAAAGTTATTACGAATAAGCCACGCTGGGTTTAGTTAATTTCTTCTTATTTTTACTTGTCCTTCTCAAACTTTCTCTCTCCTGCTTTTTTTTTTTGTTTTTGTGTTTATCTCTCTTTCATATTTTATTGAAGGAGAAAATGAAAGAAAAAAATTGTCCAGCTTATTTCGATTTGGGTACTTTGACTTCATTTTTCGTTAGTTTTTTGTTTTTATGAGAATGGGAGATATTAAAATAGAAAAGGAAATAACTGTGAATTACCGAGTCTACCAAGATTATAGTAAGCCAATCCAATCAAAGATAGCATAATTAGCAGCAATATTAGGCAGCAATACGTGACATTAAGACTTTCATCCCCAAAGAGATTAGAAATCAACAAATCTCCCAGCGTACTACCCTGTAACTGACTTTTGATGGAACCTTCAAACGCGTATTTCATTGGAGAAACATACTTGATCCATCGCAACCAAACCGGTATTTGCGATGTGTTAACAAAAAATCCGCTGAACAACTGAATTTTTTACTTAACTTTAGTTTTACCAAAAAAAAACAAGCAAACCATCATAGGCATTAAAATTAGTGGAACAGCCAATAAAGCTACTTGAAGATTTGGAAATGAGCAAGCACAACAAACGCCAATCGAGAATCCAACTAAAGAGGCAAGAATGACAATTCCAATTAAGGTTAAATATCTGGTCACATCATTTGCAAGTCCAGCCATAAAGTAAATAATTGAAATTTGTGCCCTATTAAGTCGTTTTTTAAATAAGTGTATGTGTTTAAGTTGGGGTATTTCCAGAACTTGCCACGGAAATATAATTTGTAAGGGGAGTTCAACTCCAACTTTAGTTAAAAAGTAGGCAGGGAGAGTGTAATAGCCAGCACCGAATTCTCTCATAAAAACGTGTTTTGCCTGTCCGAAAACCATCAAATTTTCCTATTGAAAATAGAAACGTTTGAAAAACGAAATATATGTACGCACACACAATAATACCTGAGAGTTGGAAAAAATGCCATTTATTGAAATAAAGAATAGAACGCCCATTGTATTTTGTTGGACGACTGCCTCAGTCTGGTTATCTTGTTTCAAATAAATTAACCCGATAATGATTGCAATTGCAACATATTGAACTGTTCGATGGCGTAGAATCATTGGATTTCTAAAGCTATTTTTCGATTCTCGTCCAAACAAGTAGAGAACCTGCGTGTTTCAAGCAAAAAAAGTGTAAGAAAAAAGGTTGGAAAGATATCAAAACAAATCAAATTAACTTGAGTTCCGAAAGAGGCAATTGTTCTTTTTGAGTCTTCCGAAATTCCGGTACTGCAAGGGGCATTTACAGCCTCAGCAATTTTTAATTGTGCCTCACTACCTTTCCAAAGTCCGAGCAATCTTTTAATTCTCTCCTTATTGGATTCTCCAACAATTCTTTTCACCACGACGTCATTTTTGGTAAGTTCATCCTCCTCTAACGGAATAAGAGACATTTCATCCTCGTTGTTGACAATATGATAAAAGAAAAAATCTGCCGGGTTGCTAGTCTTTGGACACGGATATCCAAGTCGCGCGAAATAAGTTATTGCCTCATGAGCTGGACCTTGATACATCACACTCCCTTCTGCAAGCAACAAAAGATCATCAAACAAATGAAAACATTCACTTGATGGTTGGTGAATTGTCGCAACAATTGTTCTTCCATCCTTGTGAGCAATATTTGCAAGAGTTTGTATTACTGAAAATGCTGTGAATGTGTCAAGTCCTACAATTTTTTTTTTTGTTTTAAAAAAATTATTCAAGATATTTACTTGCGGAAATATTGTTTTTACCTGATGTTGGCTCATCAAGAAACAAGACTTGTGGATTTGTAACCATTTCCTGTAAAGTGATTATTTTTAGAATTAAAATTAGAGACAAACCATCGCCATAGCGCATCTTTTACGTTCACCGCCACTGATTCCTTTAATATGTGTATCTCCAATAATAGTATCTTTGCATTTTTGTAGGTTGAGCTCATTAATAATATTTTTGACGCGTTTTGTGCGCTCTTCGATACTGACAGTTTTCGGCAGACGCAACGTAGCACTCATGGTGATGGCCTCCGTTACCGTCATTGTAGATAAAATCACGTCATCTTGGAATACAAATCCACTTATTGCTTTGATTTCGGATCCTACAACCGAAACGGAATTCACTTTAATTTCTCCAGTCATGGAACCAATTTTAACCTCTCCAGCTAATTATATAAAATTTTGATTATCATTAAAAAAAAAAACTAAAAATTTAAACACACCGAGGAGATTCAAAAACGACGTCTTTCCGGCTCCCGAGGCTCCCATAACTGCGGTGAATTTTCTTGGCTTAAAAATCTGTACGTGTTGTTTAATGGTGAAGGTGGAAAATGGAAATATCGTACTCCTGTGATATCCTAAATTAAAGTTTAATATGGGCCTAAATTTCAAAATCAACAAACCGTCAAAATTGTTTTTTCAGTGACAACCTGTTAAATAGTAAATCCCGTAAGTAATCTGAATGATAAATTTTTTGACACACCTTTTTGCTGCCTTCAGTTGACTTTATCGGCACTTTAAAGTTGAGGCTCTTGAACACAATCTGGCATTCTGCCATTGATATTTTCGAAATTTTGTCAAATTTTTGAATTGCAGTTTTTCTATCTTTTTTCAACTGAAATCATCGATTGAGCAAAAGTAGCAACAACCAACTCCAGTCAGAAATTCTGCCAGACAGATCACCTTGCAACACTGCACACTACATGTTGAGTCTTGTGTTGATGGGATTTCTTTTGAACTGTTCACATTGGTATCATTCTAATTTTAGGTCAAAAATTTTCTTGTTTATTTCCAATAATAGAACACATCCCAATGTGATTACTCATTGTGAACTGTTCCTATAAATATTGTTATTTTCTTGTTTGGATTTATGAGACAAAGTTGGAATTTTATGTCTCCACTCTTAGTTGCTATAATCCATTTTTTGTAGTAAATTGTGCAATAGTAGCTAGGGAACAAGCATAAGGTTCTGGTAAGTTGTACAAGACTGGTTATAATTTTGCTGGTAGCTGTAACAACTTGAGTCAACTAATTCCATACTAGATATCTCAGAACTAAATGACAAGATCAAGATAGAAGTAAAGACACTTTACCGCAGTATGAAATTTGTCCAAATAAATTTTTCACAAATTGATTTTCAACTTGAATTTTAACTTCTTTTTTTTTTTTTTTGTTTTGTGCCACTACCATCAATAAACTCTTAAAACCAACA
>JADGJH010000261.1:0-23176 GCA_027596945.1 Physocladia obscura
TTTTTTTGTTTGTCTTTTTTGGAACAAATGATTTGGTTTATTTTTGGAGACACCATTGGGACAAAATTCTGGGACAATTTGTCCCAGTTTTGGAAGTCTTCCAGTGCCAAAATTGCCTTTTTGGTTTGTTACTCAGACTTTGCACAATTTCTGCAGTTACAAACCCATTTGCAATGATTCAAGGTCAAACACATTCAGGTCAGTCTAGTTTCACAGGTATTGTCAATTTATATTGTTTCTTCCAGCATATCAAGGTGCTATTCACTTTGTGCACCAATTGGTACTTGGACAAACTTATTGAACAAGTGTATGAGTCCTGTGTGCAATTAATTTCTGCACTTACAGTGCTGACTAGGATATTTGCACAAATAGGTTCTATATTGAGTTATTGTATCTTGTTCATTAATTAATCAAGCTTCATTCTCACTTGGAGTGACAGCATTAAGAAAACCCATAATAGCTTGTTTATGCACTCTTAATTGCTGTCTATGGGATTTATTGATTTAACCAGTCTTGATGGTAAAACTCTTGTCTTTGCTTCAATGACTCTTCTTGATCTTTGATAACATTCAAGACAATTGTCAAAGACCATCAAATATGAGAAATTTGTGCCTCAGATCTCAATTGTCTGTCAAATAGATTAGTGATTTTTACAGGAGGTGGTAATTGCATAGTTTGATGGATTGCAAAGGAGAATCCCAGCCCAGTCATGCCAGATCATATTTTCTCCTTGAAGATGTAGATGATACATCTTCATTTGTTCAATAATGGCATTAAATTTTAACTTTTTTGGCCCTCCTAATCTGTCAATGCCTTCCAAACTGCCATTGATAGAGCAAATAACTTCTTCATAATTGGCAGATTTTCCAACAGGTATTGAGTAAGCGTAGATGAATATGGCTAGTTCTCCATCACTCACTGCTAAAGTGCTCATCATATTGTCTTTAATTGTCCAGAGTAATCTTGCAATGACTAATTACAGTTAATATACTCAAAACAGCAATAAAAACACTCACTGACCACCAAATGAATACAAGCACTGATTTTTGAGAAGCACAATAAAATTTGCGAAGTTTTCAATTTTAACTCCATCACTTTTGTTTTGAACAGTGCCAGAACTGTTTGCTGTTGCATTGCCTTTCAATTCCGGAGCCACTGTTGCCCAGAGTGTTTTTTTCAATTTTGCTACAGTTCCATTGAATTCAACAGTTGGAAGGGTTTTTGCATTCTTGTTCTTCTGTGACTTGTAGCATTTGACAAATGGGGGATCAGCTTCAGAGCAAACACAGCAGACATGTCAACTCCAAAGACAGCACGAAATCAATTTTGTCCAAAACAATAGTACCATTGAATATGAATAATAATAATAATATTAATTCAATCTGGAGGGATCTGGAATGGCACATATTTAAAATACCAAATTTTAATTTGATGCTTGCTCATCTACTTTTTGTTTTGAACTTTATAGTGGATGAGTTTTTGCAAACCGCCGTGCAAATCTCAGATTTAGTTTTTTTCAGATTTTTCAAATTCAAAAAATTAGGAAAAAGGGATTCATTATTCTTTTTGTAAACAGGTGTAAGTTTGAGAGTGCAAATTTTTCAACAAATCCAAATCCAATTTGGGAATTCATATTCAAACTAGGAAACGGCAGCATCAAATGAGCAACAAACTCGATGATTTGCTTAAAGATTTGGGTATGAGCCTGGATGAGTTTGGCGGTGATGATAATGGTTTGTTCTATTTTTTGGTAGCATGAGTTAAACCCATTATTTCAGATACTGCTGCTCCGCTGCCTGCCCGGTCCGCCACCAACCGAAGTACCGCGTACAATCTTGAAGAAGATATGGTCCAATTTTTGGAGTCATTTGGCGATGACAACATTGACGGCTTTGGCAATTCCCCAACTATTTCTGTTGCTGCAGAAAACAATAATGCTGGGATTGCCTATCCGCCTAATCAGCTGGATGAAAGACTGCTGGAAAATACTGATGGTGCTACAGATAGTATTGAGCTGACACCTATGGCGCATGCTCGATCGTCAGTGACTGGTGAGATGCTTTCTGAATCATTCCAAGAATCGATGGAAGAACAACGGCAACAAGAAGACGATTCAGATTCAGCGATTAAATCAACGGTTCATGGATCTAATAATAATCATCTGGAGAATATTAATGTTGTCGCCGATGAATCGACCGTTGACGTGGGTGAACCGCACATTGAAACACTGGAGGAAACTATACAAGAAATTAAAGTTGCCGACACAGAAATGGCAAACAATTCTCAGTCGATTACGGCTTCCGAGACATTAGTATCTGAAAGCGCCCAGGTCGTTGTGATTTCAAGAGAAGTTTCCGAATATCAAACTGAAGAAATTAATGCTGCGTTAGAGGAAGAAACTGTTCCTAACGCACCTAAGGTTTTTAAGGATGAAATTGTTCAAATAATTTCTGAAGACTTGGTTTCTGAAACCGAAGCTGTTGGACTATCTCGACAACAAAATGTTTTGGAATCGACTAATAGTTCATTTGATGAGAACATTGTTGCTGTTGAAGCAGAGGAGGGCTCGACCGCTGTGATTAATCAAACAGAAAATCTGGCAGTAACTGAGACTATTGACGTAGCTGAAACATTCGATGTAACGTTATCACACGTATTCATTGTTAAGGAAGAAAAACAGGAAGGTGTGGAAGTTGAACAAATTTCTGGCTCGCAAATAATTGCTCTCGGCTCCGAATCTTCTGATGATTCAGTCATTGAAGTTTCAAAGGACGAAGAAGCACAAATCGAAACAATTTTAGATTTTGTGTACGAAATTGTGGATTCGACTCAATTCAAGGACGAGACCGATGCACCCACAGATGTTGAAATCCCTGAATTATTGCAACAGATAACGACAGACGATTTTCAGACGTCGATTTCCGAAAAAGCGAAATCCCAGGAAGAGACTGAAGTTTATGCCACACAACTTGGGCCGCAGGAATCTACATTTGTTACTGCTGAATCTCAGCAAAATCAAACGCCGATGGTATCTGTAGCTGAATCTCAATACGCCATGTGGATTGAAGAAACTAAATCCCAACAAGAGACTGCCGTAACTGACTTTGAAAATTATGAACAACCCATTCAGGAATCTGCAGCAACTATTTATGAATTACCCACTGTACGATCTAAATCCCAGGAATTCTCACCGGAATTTGTTATATTTGGGCTGCAAAATAATGAAGCGATTGTTGAAGACAATTTCTCTGCAGACAATAATACAGTGCTTGTGGGAGACTCTCAAGACGCCGACACGATTATTGAAATACCTGCAACAATTGAAGATCCTGCACCGATCATCAAAATCAGTGCTATCACTGTCATTGCAGCAACGGTGCCAATTGAAGACCCTTCCAATTCTCCTCCTCCAGTGCCATCGAAATCATCAAGCCCCATCCCGCAAACTGTAGTAATTGGGCCAAGAAGCTCCAGTGTTGCGCGTAGAAGCAATGAAACTGAACTACTTACTCCAACCAAATCGCCATCGCGAGAACGTGCACTCAGCAGCACACAGTCGGACGTGGATCTTGAATACAATAACAACCACACACCTACTAGTTCGGGCTCAGAACTGGATAATGATATTCAAGTTCAAATTATAAGGATCAAAGGGCAAATTGAACGAACAAGAATAGTATGTTTTTTATTTTTTTATTCGTTTTTTTTCTTTCTGAAATTGGATTGGAAAAGTTCTAACTAATTAAGCAAATGCAAAACATATACACACACAAAAGTTGATTAATGAGCAACTTCGACTCAGAAATATGCAACCGCTGTTGCCAGGACAATTGACTCTGCCAGCACCAGCGCCGGTCCAAATGCAAGGACTACAAGAAAGTGTCAGAGGTTCTAAAAAACGGGATTCTCTGATTTCAAACGTTCTGCAACGCGTCACGAGCGTGACTTCGCTAGGACCCTCGTCGCCTCCATCACCTGCGCCGCCAGCTACCCCGACGCAAGCAGAAGAAATCCGGGCAATGCGTGAGAAATTAGAAGCAGCTCGAAAAGTATAAACAAAAAAATAATTTTTTTTTTTGTTTTTTATATGTGTTTTTCTCACTTTTCAAACTCAAACATATGGTATTATTTTTTGATTTGATAATTCAGGAAGTCGCAGAAAAAATGGCAGTAAACCAAGCACTTCTAGCCGCCCAACAACAGCAACAACAACAACGGCAACAACAACAACAGCAAACTCCGCACAACCGCTCAAACAGCTTAAAACAATTGCCTACGCGTCCCACGACGATATCTCAACCCGAATCTGCAACCGCTCATCAAAACGAACCAACGAGTCCGACGAACGTTGGAAACGGCGAATTTCCCGGCGTCCATAAATCTATTGAAATCAACAAAAAGGACAAGAACGGCGGTGGCGAAACATCATCCATCACGTCAGGAAAGAGCGGCAAAAGCGGAAAAAGTACGGCCGGCGGCGGATGGGGAGGTTTTTTTGGCAGAAAGAGTTCAGTAAAATTGAGAACTGCGGGTGAAGAGAGTGCAAAATCTCCAGCGCCGACGGTGCCGGCAGTGGCGGATCCTTCGGTTGCTGTGGCGGTGGCGAAGAAAAAGAAGAATATCAATCCCGATGCTTTAATTAATAATCCAAGTATGATGATGTATGGGGGTGGGATGGGTGGTGGGTTTAGGTATTAGATTGGTGATTCTGGGTTTCGTGTTTGTTTTGATTCCTTTTTTTTTTCTTCCTTTTTTCCAGTCTTTGTCCTCACTTTTCCCAGTTTATTTTCATTTTCCCAGTTTTTAGAGTTTGGGACGCCTTTCATTTTGAACAAATTTTTTTGTCCCAAAAATTTTGATTGGCTGAAAGAAACGAAGGTCCCAACAGCACAAATCTCGTATCTATTTTGCCAAACAATCAACAAACAAAGAAACAGCATATCCAACATATTTCTTGCACATCAGAGGCGTTGGTTTCGACTGCCAGGATTATTTCAGAGCACACTCCCATACTGTGCGAAAGTTAATATATGAACAGACAGCCCTTGTGTAACAAACAGAATAGGAGTTAAATATACTGATGAAGCTTTTTGCAGCGGTTTTGAATGCTGTGTTTGTACCAAGCAAATTGTGATTGGTAGTTCTTGACAACTGTTTGTCACTTTTGTATGATTGGTCTGGCACAGATACATAATGAATTCGCTGCAGTGATTTGGGATACGAGCTGCATCGCCAAGCTTTCTTCTTTCTTAATTTTTTTCAAATTTAATTTAATTTTTGTGTTTAGCAAATAAAATATGTTTTCTGCAATAACCTCTGTTGTGTTTCAAGTCAATACAAAAATGTGTTCATATGGGAAAATAAAACTCAATGAATCGTTGTCTATGACTTGAATATTTCTCATATCTGCCGTCTTTTATTTATTTTATTTTATTTAATTTTTGCTTTTTTTTTTCCTTTACTTTTTATATTAAATGTAGGTTCAAAAGAATTTGTTCATTTGATTCGTTAAAATGTGATTTGTTGGAATAAATCATTTTCTGAAAAAAGAAACATCGTCAAAATTAATCTCTCGCCGGTTTTCGGCGTTTGTAATCCGTTCAACGGACCAGGGCCCATTAAATTATGTTAAACCTGAAATTATTTTAAATAAAATTTTTTTGCAATAAAACCGGAAGCCAAAAAAGTAAAGATCGGAAGAATATTCATTTTTCCAATATTAAATATATTGATATGTTTCGCAATAAGTTTTAAATACATATATAAATATAAATTTATTTTTTTTGGAAACGATTTAAAAATCTAATCAAAAATGGCAACAGTCCAGTCCGTTGTTGACTTAATCCGAGAGCTCAATATGAGTCTTGAAGAGCATACCAACGAAAACTGTAAGCAACTTGGACGCTAGAACTTATCAACAATCATGCAAGAGCATTAAACAACACATCAAAAAAAGATATTACCCCACAGCCAGCCACATTATACACAGACCAAGTTACAGTCGCCGAGCTTCTTCATTCGGCAGGAATTGTAACTGGTGTGATGGAAATTGATCAAAATGAGATGCCTGGAGTTTGGTCGCAGAGTTTCCTGATTTTGTCAGGTGGAACGATCCATGTGTTCCGGACTTCCGATCCAAAGGAAGCGTGTATCAATCGGTTTAAATTAACGGCGACAACTCAGTTAAATAATATCTCATTGCTTGTATTCCAAATTAGTGATCAGGAAGTTGAGAAACAATGGACGTGAGTCTAGACTTTTTTTGAAGCTGAAAATTTTTAAGTCATTTGCGGTTTAAAATCTTATATAAGAATTAAACAATAAAAAAAAATATTTAAAAAATAAAAAATACAGTATCAAAGCCAGCACTGTTTTTGCAAAAGATACGTGGGTCGACACGGTTACCGATATTCTCTCAAGATTTAACTCCCAGCGATTGCGTGGGCGGGCCAACAACTTCAATGCATATCCCAGCAATCAAATCAAAGAAAACTATTTCAGCCCCAAAAGCATTGCACACCGACCAAGTTTTACACCGGAACTTACGCAAAAATCGATGCCGACTATAACAAGACAGGCAAGTGCAACAAGACTTTCAAGCCTATCCTCTCAGCAACTGAAACAACAACAACAACAGCAACAACAACGGCAATCACAACAATCAGCTCACCCGCCGCCACCACAGCGACAATCTCTTCGAAGCATTCAAAGCCAACTAAATCTGCATAAGCAAAAAAGCTGGTGCAGCGAAACGCCACCATCATTAACAAACAACGTGTTTCGAAGCCTAAGTGTCGACAATTTCGAGAAAATGCAGCAGCCGAGACGGCGTTCTTCGGCGCCGTCGGAGCCAGACTTTTTCGATTTGAATCAATTGCGGGCGGAAGCGGCGGCGGGGTCAGTGCCTGCGCCGTTTGGTGCAAATGTCTCTAGGAGCACGAGTCCGACGCCGATCGAAAAGAGTGTGATTTTGCGTTTTCGCCCTTCTTTTTTCAAATTCAAGCACCGTAGTCAAGAAAAATCTTGAATTTAAAGGAGAAAAACTGATTGGCATATATTTTATGTTTTATGTGTACAAACATGTACAGTTTTGATTTTTGATCTTCTAGCTTATTTTTGCTGCCCTGGTATAATATTTGAGTGCTTTAAATACATGCAATGGTAACAATGTAAACTAATGATTCTGTTAAGGGAACTGTCACAACACCCATAACTATTGAAGTCTCTCAAGTCACCAGTGATCTCGGTACAACTGACGGTAGTATTATTACTACTATCAGTATTACTCTATTTGACACAGCTTCTGCGACAATTGACACTACTGACTGTTACTCTATTAATCTTAATCACTGCTACCAATTACATATGTGTTAAGTGTTGCTTCCAATGATTTGATACAAACCAAAACATTGCGTGCATCCTGCTTCAGAAGGATCTCTTTTGTGCCAAAGCTTGAAAAATATTCTGCGTAATTTGCATTTCACTGTTAATGTTGGCAAGTTGTGTTGATTTGCATAAAGGAATTGAGTCAAACAAATGAGTTAATGAAACAGGAGGGTCTCTGTTGATTAAATTTAGCTGACATGGTGTAAGCATTGATGCAACCAACATACACAGCCCAGATTTACCAATTTGCACCTGCACTTGTAAATCATTTGCACTGAGTTACCAATAGCTGATCCATGATATCTTCAGCTATTGAGTTTGCAGCAGCTCCAGCTAGGGGGTTCCAGACTCGACTCAGCTCTAAGTTAACTCTGAATCGAGTCAAGAGCGACTATAGTCGACTTAACTCGGAGAGAAACGCAACAAGAATCGAAAGCTCAGCAAACAGAATTAAGAACAATAAAGCGAGAGCTAATAGCAATGCAAGCCGAGATTGGTGAGAATCGAGAGCGATGAAAATCGACAGCAAGGTGAACCGAGAGTGACAAGAACCAAGTGAGGGCCGATGGAAAGGCAGGGCCCACAGAGATCGAAAAAAGTGCCCAGAAAAGCAGAAGGCAGGATCGAGAGCCGAAGAGGGGAATATATAATCAGTAAGTTTGTGAGTGTTGCAGAGACACAAATCTCAGTTTTGCTTTGGTTAAAAATATTTTTGAGTCGCTGCCGACTCAGATCGACTCAACTCCAACTCGACTCCGACCCGAGTCGATGGCCCAAAATCCTTATCGACTCAGCTATTGACTCGAGTCGAGTCTGGGACCCCCTAGCTCCAACTCAGTCTCATTTGATAGCACACAACCCTACTTGATTAAACTTGATAAACATTGATCTTGATGACAGTGACAAAGAATACTTGAGAATTATGAGTGGTATTGGTCCTGAAGATACTGCAAGTGCTTGCAATGAAGTCCTGCTGAGCTCCAAATTTAATGACTCAGTTGTTTCACTTGAAGGTAACATAGTCATTCATTTTTTCAATTGCTAGGAGAAACTTGCTGCTACTATATATACATCACCTGAAATAATGGCAGTTAGCTGGAGGTATACACCAAAGCATTTCAGATAGAAGTCTTGAATTTGACTATACTATGGCATGAATAGTGATAAAACCTGGCACATTGGCTACAATAGTTGACCTTACCTGTTGGCGAATGCAATTTTCACTGCCAGAGTTAATTTAATCAAATACAGAATCCCATCATTTTTTTTCTGTCAACAGTGGCACTGATGACGTTGGATGAGGATCACTCGTTACAACAGTTCAAAGAAAGAATCATTTCAACTGGAAAGGACAATAGCTTAAGTGTTTTTGGAATAGGATGCACAAAAAAAAAGTAAAAGCCAAAAACGTATCCATGTTTGTGAATGGGACCAGAACATCAGTTTCCATTTATTTTTGGTGGAAAAAGATTCTTACTACTCAAATTTTCGATGATGCCATCACCATATTCTTCAGCACTGCTTTTCTTGTTGGCCAGTCGTGCATGTTTAACTGCTGCTGTTGCGATAGATCCGGGTTCGAAGCCTATGGTATTGGTTAAGCTGTTTTAGAAACTGAATGCAGTCAATTTCACAGAACTCCTACGCTCTGGCTCGATCTTTCTTTTTCCAAATGCGGAATCTTCGCGGATAGCAGTTGGTGATACTTCTTTGACTGCCGACGGGCAAGTGAAGATTAAAGATTTTAGCCATAATAAGGTTCAGCATTTAACACGAACTACACCTCCAGGACTCTCACATACGTTACGGGATCCTTTTCGGGAAGCGGCTTTACGATTTCCCAGTCTAACTTGGAAGATGCAGTTTACGAAAGTCAAGGTATTGTTTGTGATTTTGATTTGGCATCACCTTACTGTCATCATTAATGTCATCATTAATGTCTCTGCCAGCATCATCCGCCACATCTGGTTTTGTCGTTCGCGCGCATTTAAACAATACCAGTAGTATATTTACTGTTTCGAATGTGATTGAAATTCTCTCTCCCACTACGGGAGAGAGTCCCACACGTAAAGATCAATCATTTCATTCTCCTGGGAATCTACAAATAAGCGCAATAGCATGTGTGCCTGGCTCAAACGATGCAATAGTTTCGGGAACTTTTGTTGGCGATTATTTAAGCCTTCCGAAACAATCTTCTGAAAAAAGCATTGTTTTGCACGGAAATGATTTGACTGTGGTTGCATTTATTGCAAGACTTGCAGAAACTGGTGGCTTCATTTGGGGAACCAGTTTTCCTGTGTATTCCTCGTCTTCTTTCTCTTATTACATGAATTCAACGAACGAGGCAACTGAGACTTCAAAATCTGAAAGGAAAGATTCTCATGATGATATTAAAACTTTAGCCAATTTGAATACTCTTCTCCCTGTTAAATTGACTTTTGATGCGCACGGAAATATTGTGGTAGCAGGGACTTTCTTTGGATCACTGAATATCGGGTTGAATGTGTCTCTTGAAAGGTAATTCCGATTGCAATCATTATCAACATTAAAACGCGAAAGCAATTAGTCAAGGCAAGTTCGACGCGTTTCTTTTGCGCCTTTCCTCAAAAACAGGTGTTTCTCTTTCCGCGCAAGCCAATTTCCTTAAATTCTCAGAAGCCGACAACTCGAATGACCCTAAAAGTCATATATTTATTGTATCATCAATTCAAAATGATCCATGCGAAAAATTTCAAGCCAATTCTTTCATTTTCGTGGGACAAGAGTATATCACAAATGCTTTTGGCTTGAATGGTCTGTCAAATCAAAGTGCATTGGCGCATACATTACGAATAATCGATAACCAAATTGATAATATCGAAAAACCTTTCAGAATTCCATCTGGAACTGTAAAGAGTTTGGGAATACTTTCTGGGTCGAGTACCAGATCGAACATAGACATTTCCAATTTTAATGGTTATAGTCAAATTATGGGAGGACTGAAAGTTCTGCCTGTAGGTGAAATTATTGGAAGCGATAACAAAACTACATGTGGCTACTTCGAGAGTAGTATATCGTTGCGGAAGAAATTGGAAAAGAGTGAATTCGTCTCGAACGAATCAGAATACATTTCTCGTGTGAATTTTGTTACCGATTTGTCAAATTCAGGGAGTAAGTTCAAATTTTTTTATTTTTGTTCTTATTCTATACCTGTTTTAGGCACAAACGCTGGAGTTACTCTTCCTGCTTTTATTTCCGATTTTTCCGTTAAAATTGCATCGATTGCCTCAAATTCCCCAGATTTTATTCACATCTCAAGCTCCATCAATGACGAAAAATCAGTGTGAGATCCCTTTTTTTAAATGCGATCTTTTTTTTTCTTTTTTCGTTTTAACGAAGAAAATAGCTCTGAGATTCTGAAAGGAATCCAATTTGAGGGCGAAGGCCCGTTTAATTACTTGATCAGTCTGGCATCTCAATCTGAAATAGTAGGAGAAACTATCTTATTTCTCTTGCTAATTTATTTTCTCCCTTTTATTTTATAAATTCATAGCCTTTTGCAATAAGTATTATTCCTCCACCACCCGAATTTGCAAACTTCAAAAAGAAAAATTTACAAATATCTGGACCTGTTCAAATTCGCGCCATTTCACAAAGCAACCTGTTCGCATATTCAAACTTGGATTCTTTGGCGAAACAAAGACAGCCAAATAGTGGCGTGTGGATTGGAATATTGGATCTCACAAAAATGACTACTTATGCTGAAGGATTTATAAGACTTCCTGAAATAGGAAGTGCACCGACTAAATCAACCAACTCAATTGTTCTGGAATCCAGCAGTATAACAACGCAAGTACCAGCAGCAGCTGAAACGGCTACAAGTCCAGGATTGAAATCGTTGTTAACCTCTGAATCACAAGTATCAAGTGAAGCAAAAAATGAGGAATTAATCGATTTTCCTCATGCGGCTGAAAATGTGCCAGTTCCTGGCGACACAAAAATTGATATTCCAGTAGAACCTGTAGAGAAAATAGTGGATGAAGAAGCCGTTGATGTGCAACCTGAAGAAGAAGGAGAAGAAGTGGTTCAAGAATCAATTGAAGAAAATGATCTGTTTTTCATCGGAGTTGAATATTATTTGGTGAGAACTCTTCATTTGCGTTGTTTGTTTGGCTAAATGTTTGTCTCTTTGCATCAGATTGCAGCTGTGGCAGTTTTGTTTCTGATCGGAATGATCTTGTACTTTTACTACAAAAAGTCCATTAGAGCAGCAGTAACTTCTTCCGGCGACAATGAGCCACGTACATCATCTTTTATTAATCGAATCATGACAAATTTGTTCAATCCCGGCGCTTCCATCAACCGTGGACATTATCAAATGACGGCTTTGAAAGACGAAGACGACGAATCTCTTATAGCGTCTTCATCGTCACAAAATCATGTGGTATCGATTCCTAAATTTGGAAACAACATATTTGCATCCGTTCAAAGACGAGCATCGCGGGATGTCCAGTCTTCTGAAAATTCAATTGTGCATCAAAATGAAACAGATGCAGTAGAAATGGCTGCAGTTGGTGCCCCTGATGGTTGGGAATGGAATGAAGAATGGTGAAATTTATTAAAATAAAATTGCAAAACAATGAAAACTATTTTGCTTTATTATTGTTGTTGCTTATTTCTTCTGTGAAAAGGATGGAAGACGCAAAAATTAATAGCTCTGACTGGGAAGCTCTGTGCAATGTCCCGTCTGGAGAATGTGGATTCAGAAAAATTTGTGAGTGCACAATTCCAATCAAATACCATTCTTGCCTCATGTTATCCCTTTCATAAATTTCCGAATAAAAACAACTCGTGTAATGATACCATCAGACAATAAAAATTGTTTGCAATCAACCACGAGTTTTCACATGCAAGTTTCGTTATCGTTATTCAGCTATCTAAAATGGACACACATTATAATTCGAAATCTGACAACAAAATTTAATCGTGCTGGCACATGTTCTGTGGATTATGTATTTGTGCTTATTGAGTCTGCTGCGAATTTTTCTGAGAAACATTCAGTTGTTGAGGCTTTTCTTAACTCTTGCTATGATAAGACCAAAACTACCAGCAAAGAGGCAAACAAAAGTTGATCAGCGAGAAATTGAACACATGATAAGATTTGTTTTCAAGTCGACCTTCAACTCAAAGTGGCTTCCGACCTATTCACCCATACTACACCAATTGAGTTATATACCGAACAAGAAGAAAGCATGGACGACATTGCCATGACTATTGATAATCAGCCTGAGTTCAATTTGCCAAAGCTCTTCTCCCTTACTGAAGTTAAGGAAGGAAATCCGGTGACCGCACTTGTGTTTGAAACATCAACGGAAGTGCGAAAGCCGATTTTTAAGGAAATGTAAAGTTCTAGCAAGAAGAGAACTTCAGTAAAGCATGCGGATGTGGGATCAGCTGGTTCGAAAAGAAAGAAAAAATTCACTTCTGTTTATTTTTGCGAATTGCTGAAATTCTAAAAATATAATTTAAAAAAGTGCAACATCTATTTTCTCATGTTTGCATTTGAAAGCTCCTTTTCAATCCTTTCTCTTCTTCCATTTTTTCTTTTGAGTTTCCAGTATTTCATCACCAAAATACCCTTCTGGACTTTATGCTCCCTTTTTAACAGTAGGGTTATTATTTTCACAAGGACTAGGAAGCAACAGTATTATCAGAAATGAAGTGGACTGCCTGATGATTGGACCTGTGAATACAAACTTGTAAGTAAAAGTTTATCCATAGGTGTGACCAGGGTAATGGGTGATGAAATGACTCTAGATGCTGGCATTGACGAGGTACAGTCTGGGTGTGAAGAGAAGTGCTTTTGTTGCTAGTGGTGTCAGAACAAGGTGGAAAAAGAGAAAACATTGCGTATGTATTTGTTAACCATACTTACCTGTTTCTATTTATTGTGTTTATCTCCAGGCATGAAGTACACTACTTGGCTACTCTTAGGACCTAGACAGGGTTCAGATATTCTCTGAGTTCATTCTGGGCCTATTTTCTATTGTTTTGCTGTAGTGAGTCTCAATTATTTAATACAGATATTAATCTTTTCAAATAAGATGTTTCTTTTTTTTTTTTTTTATTTTGTTTGTTTTTGATTGTGTATTCTTGTTGTTTTTTTTTTTCTTCTTCTATTTTCATTTTGTCAGCTTTTTGAAAGATCTATATTTAATGTGGCTTGTTTGGGTATCAAAATTCCGAATCACAATTTTTTTGTTTTGAAGTGCTAAAAGATTCATGCCATTGATCGCAATAGTCTTCGGACAAATAAAATCATCGTCCGATACTAAAATTGCTTTATTTTTTTGTTTTCGTTAAGCTTTGAACAATTAGATCCGGCATCACCCACTGAAAATAAATCTTGGCGCTTTTCAATTTTGTTGAAGTAACTTAAAAATGCTTTCGGAGACAAAAAAAAGAGATGAATTGCAACACATTATTTTCTGGTTTTCACAAAAACGTCGGAAACCAATATTTCTCGACTCCTCAACTCTCGAACATTTCCCCCTGGTTCACTGAGCCTGCATTCCCCGAATCACAAACACCTGCACAAAATCCACCTCACTTCAACAAGTCAGAGCAGCAGCACTACAATAACTATCCCATTTACCATCAGTACCAGCCGCAGTACTATGATCCCCACCACTACTACCAGTATCAGCGTCAACATCAGCGCAGAGTGTCTGAGCCTGATTACAGCTTCGAAACATTCTTTGGATTTGTTAAAGACAAAAACGATGCAATGCTTATTATCGAAGCATGTATCCATGGGCGATTAAAATGTATTCCTCCGTACAAGTACGCCAACTTGAATTTCAGATCAGGATCGGTAACAAAATTGAAATTCTTGTTATATACTTCTTATCTCGCTTTTACTGAACAACGGCACAGATAGTCGTCATCACGCAGAAATCATATGATACTAGCTCGATCCGATGGAGAGGTTAGAAGAGACGAAAGTTTGTTCCTTATTAATGTTTTTTTTCTTTTGAACTTGGGTTCTTCATAGACGGTGGAAATTGGACTACAAGCAAATTGAACGAAGGATTTCTGCTTTATCGCGAAACTGAACCGCTGCCGGAAGAATTTTCGTCTCCTCAGTTCCCAATCGAAACAGTTCCACTGTTTACTGCCGGAAGCCTTAAAGCCAACACGCAGCTAATTCCTGACGGGATGGCGAAACGGACTATATCTTTGACGGGAAGTGATGGAAACCGGTATCGAGGTACCGTTACATACGTTCTTGGACTTTTTTGTTTTGTTTTGTTTTTTTGATTGAACAACAAAAATTTCAAGTCATTTCGTATTTCTATCCAACCGATGTGGAAAGCCACTACGACAACAACAGAAACGAAGGACAACTGCAGAAACGAAAGAGTTTCTTGAAAACGCCAACTGAAATTCCCGAATTCGCAGTGTTTGGCAGACACATACCACAATCGCAAGATCATGAACGGGAATATAGTATTGGCGAAGACGATATAACTGTACTACCGATTTCAATGACAACAGTTGTAACAAAACAAGTATCAAAAATTGTTATTCCGCAACAGCATAACGAACCAATACGGTTACAATCAAAGAGTGCCTGTTTGTGTGGAGGAATTGAAAGGCTTGCAAATGCATTGCGTTACGACTTGTCAGATTGTGAAACTAGGTTCAGATACCCAGTGTATTTGGCAAGTATAAAGATAGTGGAACGTGAAGAGGACAATAGGTTACGGAAATAATAAAAAGCCACCAGCAGTTAAAAATAAATAATAACAAAAACTATTTTCAGAGTAAAAACATCTACGGTTATCTCTTCAAAAGAAAATATTGTATCGAAATGTGGGCCGAGTAAGTGCTAAATTAACCCAGAGAAATGCCATATAGTTTTTGTATGTTACTGATCTGTGCACTGATTAATTACTACACTTGAAATTGTTTATTTTTTTGTACTGCAGGGAGAAACAGAAATTACACTTATAAAGACTTTTGGAGCATATCTGAAATGTTTGTAGTGGCTGTTAACGGCATCCATTGCAAAATTTCCATTTTCAAGACTCTCCAACAAAGAGATTAAAGTAAAATATAAGCTACCGGTTTGCAAGTTCGTGTCTCAGCAGAATTAAAATTTTATTTTGGATTGGTTTCTATGATTATAACACCAATAGGCTAAATTTGGCAATGAGATTGCAACTGCCACTAATTTTTTGTTCTTTGTATTTGCTGGCAGTAGGGTTACCAGAAATTCAAAATTTTCTCTGGTCTACAGCGAAGCATCAAAATCAAATCTCGTTGTTTCAAAATCTTTGCGACATCTTTGCTGCTGGTCGTAGTTCTGCTGCATTTTTGTAGCTGCTAAGTAAGACGGTATGGATTTGACAGAGCTGGAGTGGTTGAGATTTGGTTGAAATTGCGGAGATAGGTTGCTTGGAAGGTTTTTTCATAAGTTTGGCTTCTCGTTATCTCTGGTTCTTCGTCATTTGGTTGATAACTTTGGGGATCATTGTGATCATAAGTGGTATACTCACATCCCTCATAAGCTTTGTAAATATGTTGGCAGTAATACCTTGGCATGGTTGCATACCGTCATCGTCACAATGTTGCGTCACGTTTTCTTTCGTTCAGGTTTATCCCTTATTTATCATTATTATTATTATTTCAAGAAACCGTTTTTCTGCATTGACTAATTTTTGTTGGAAATTTTTTAAAACTGGTTATAAAGTCGACCTAAGTGCTGTGTCAAAGTACTGCCAGAATCCAAAAGCAATGTTCAGTAAAACAATTAATGATAAGGTCGTCATTGTTTTTTTTTTGTTTCACATAACTTTTGATGCAATATTAACTCCAAATGCAATCTTCTGCATCACCTGCGTTTTTTGATCTTCTTCCATCTCACAAAATACTTGGAATGCGCTTTTTTTATGAACATCCTGACACATGTTTTAGCCATTTGCAACTCAATCAACTTTTTTTTTTTGTTGGCTCACCCGCACATGCCCAAGTCCAGCTCCAAATCCAGCTCCAACAACTGCACCAACAGGGCCAGCTAAAGAATAAATTTAATACAAAAAGCGTGATCAAAATTTAAGGGCTATTTGAACAAACCGCCAATAAAGCCAAGCATCGCTCCTGACGTAGCTCCCGCAAGTGCATAAAATGATCCACCAATATCTGATGGCCACTTTTCCGTCCCAGCATTATCATTGTCATCATCATTACTCAATGTGCTCTTGGATGCACCACTGGCTCTGTTAAAATCGCCGCCAGCAACCTCGTTAAACACATGCTCGTATATTTTCTGCGGATCTACCGCAAGGTATTTTTTAGGGACAGAATAAATACGCGCATTCGAAGGCAAGCACGCGTTGTCGTACAGCACCCGTTCGGCATCGGATGATAAAACTTGATACGCGATGGCAAGCTGCTTAAAGCGCTCTGCGTCGCATGCGATCGACGCATTGTATGCTTGCTGAATATATTGTCGTTGAAGTTGATCGAGGGTGAGGTTTGCTGGTGGATGTGGCCGTGCGAATGCAAGTTGTTCGTACAGTGTCATGGCAAAATTGTTGAAATTTCGTGGAGCTTTTTTTTATTTTTTATTGTCTATTTTGTTGAAAATGTTTTCAATAAACAATCAAATAGAATCAATTTGAATTCAAGTTACATTGATGCAAGCTAGTGCAAACACCAGAGCCCATGCACTATTTAACTACTACTATCATCACATGTCTCCAGCATGAATTGGTGCGATTTTCTGCAAATCAACTTGCACCATCAACAGATGGATTTCCCAATTTGAATCAGATGGCACATTGACAAGGAAGGCTCAAAAATTAGTAGATCAAAAGTTCTTTGCCATTCAAATGCAATGGATACTTGAATACTTTATTGAATCCCCGCTGTAATTCTTGGACAAAGCTCAAGCTGCATTTTGCAAACAATGGCATAAGCAAATTAGTATTTCTCATATCTGGCATATAATCCATGTTGCCAGCATCACATGGAAAAATCTTGAGCATTGAGCCATGCATATCAAAGAAACCAATATTATGAGATTCACACATGAATTGAATTCAATAGACTAGACACTACACAATATAGTTTTCTTAGACAAAGTTTCATTCAATAATTGCAAAATGCTAAGGCACTGTGGATATGCATTCAAAGGGAAGAAACTTTATTTGAGAGGTGAGTATCAAAGACTCCCTTGCATTTCCCTTTTGTTTCATCAACTGTACTGGGCTTCTGGAAGCATTTCAAACAGAAGGAATATTTAACAAATCTAAGTTCACACAATATTGTCTGCAACTGGCTGCAGAGCATAAACAGATGCAAAAATATCCAGGACAAAATTCAGTTTGGATCCTCGATGGTGCAAAAATACACAAATTGGCAGAGATGATTATGAAACTATGGTGTGCTGGGATAATTCCCATACCTACTATCATACACAATATTTCTGTATGTTTTTTAGCTGCCACCTTTATTCACTAAATTTCAAAGCATTTGTTGCAACAGTTGTGTTGTTTGCTCATCAATGTCTGTTGTGTTTTTTGAAAAGACTCGTTAGCAGTAAATAAGAAAGGCTCATCATTGCCATATGAGTATTTGCTGTTCCCATTAACTAATTCCACAAAGAGGCCAAACTTTTCAACATGACTTCAGATTTGTCAAGAGTATATTTTCCGTCTCTAGAACTGCTCTGCCTTTAATGTTTTGTTTTGCTACATTCCAGATTCCTTGCACCACCTCTTCAACATTATCCCCCTCGACAGTCACATTGGCCATTCTGTCCCCATTTTTTTGTTTTTTTGATTCCTTGATCCATGGCTGCAGCATCAATCTGTACACTTTTGGCATTTCAAATGAAAACTCAGATTTGAGTTTTGAAAACTCAGAAATGGGATATTAGGTGGAAAACTCGCAATATTAAAGCAAATTGGTTAAAAGTTGTCGCTGGCAAAAAATGAGCAAGTCACAAATGATCCATTTTCACCCAAAAACAAAGTTCAAGTTGAACTTCAGATTGCATTTCAGAAATGACTGATGACAATCCATTGGATAAGGATGAACCTCCAGGATCTGATGGCTCAAACTCCCTATTGACAAATCAATAACACAAAGTTCACTGCCACAGTCACTGAGAGAAAACTCAGCAAAGGAGGCAGCAAGACAGTTCCAGAAAACAAACTCTTGACAATCACAAGTATCAAAAGCAATTATTGGGGTATGTACATGTAAGTTTTCATAAAAAATGTATGCATAATTCTTATATTGCAATCAGAGGCAGAACAAACTCTGTGAAGTATTTGGAAAGATTGGCAGACCAACTTCATTCCTCACTTACCACAAACCAAACAAAAGAGTCAAAACAGAGACATATTCACTGTTGACACAATCTGAATTTGAGGAGTTTCTCAAGTACATCTATGGATCAAAGGTGGGGAACTGGGTGGTTGTTGTGGAGTTTGGCTCAGCATCAAAAGCAGTTGCTGAGATCTCCACTGCTCACCCCAAAATTTTTATTAATATTTCGTTATCTTCCCCCCCAAACAAACACTCTCTCTCAATCTATTCTCCATGGAGTCTAGAAGTGATTCACATGGCTCCATGTCAATTTCATCCCAAATTTGAAAAATTTGATCAGTTAGCTGATCTTTTGTGCCAGGAATCCCAAATTTTTTTTGCATCTGATGCTTAATTACATGCCATAAATTTTCAATAGGGTTTAGGCTGGGACTGCTGGGGGCTATTCAAGGACGGGAACTCTCTGGTTTGCAAGAAATTCCATGACCAAATTTGTCTTATGGCAAGGTGCATTGTCTTGCATAAACACCAGATTGACCCTGTACTTGCGTTTAGCAGCGTGTATCTCAGGTATTAGGTAGTCCTCTAGCAGTTTCTTATATGTGTGTTGGTTTTGGTTGCCCTTGAGGGCAACCAGAGGTCCAAGACCGAAACCACTGAAACACCCCCAGAACATGACCGAAAAATCACCTTGCTGCAATTGAAGATTTATTGGCAGATTCTCTTTTGGGACACTAGAGTGAACATGAAAGTAGAGGTCTTTTCCCTTCAGGAATTTCCGCACTGTAGTTTCATCGCTCCAAATTGTGTCGCTCACCAAAAGGTTGACATCTTTGAGATGAACCTTCGCAAATTCCAGCCTTTTCATACGATTTGCATTAGATAACAGAGGCTTCTTCAAGCCTTTGCATAGAATCAGGCTGTTTTCTAATTCAAATCAGTTGATGGTTGATTTTGACAGAATGTGGATGTGGGGGCTGAGACAATTTGCCAGCTCCACTTTCACATCTCTGACTGACATTAGAGAATTTTCTTCAACCACCTTCTTCAACTGAAGCCCAACGCAGCCATCTGTGACCTTTTTATGAAGTTTTGGTTTTAGTGGTAAATTGCAAATTTGACAATAGCGGCGGAACCACTTGCAAATGGCCTCCCTGGATTTACCCACTCATTTGCTGATATAACTCCACTCACATCCCGCAGCCTTGAGTTTGATTATAAGCTGCTGGGCTTCGGTGTACATGCTTGGGGGGGTGGTACATTTTTTTGGGACAAATGGTACCATGATATAATATTTCTGGAGCAAGTTCTATGTGCAGACAGTATAAACCTTCTCACAATAAAAAACATGAAGCACAGGTATCCAAAAAATGATACCTACAGTTAGTATAACACTAAAAGAGGCACTCCTTAAGAAAAATAAAGAGGAAAAAACACTTCCAGAAAAGCAGACAGTCATAAGTCCAAACCCATTTGCAGGAAAAGACCTAAAAATAGAATGGAAATCCAACTATGGCATAAATTTAATGGGCAGAATCAATGAAATTATGCAAGAAGATGGAGTATTGCTATTTAAAACAGCACACCTAAAATGCTAGCAGCAATTGGCACAAATAATGGCAGTAAAATCACTAAAGATCAAATATGCAGTGATGGCTCATACATAAGAAACAAAGATGGAACTCCTAGCATGGCAGAAGGTATATATGTCAACAGTGGAAGAAACACAAGCAAAATATTAGCTTTAAAACAAATAGATGGGCATCCTCCACTAAAGCTGAAAGAATTACATCTCAAATTGTATTAATTGCCAGAGGGGAAGCAGAAATAATGATAGATAGTGCAAATGTAATAACAGAATACAACAACCTACAGAAACAAGGTTGGCAAATGCAACAAAGAGACCTATGGCAAAAAGAAGATTCATATGGTGCTGTAATTACAGCCCAGATAGCAAGAAATAGAAAAGGGCCTCCAGCAGTTTACACTAAAGTTGAAGCACACTCAGACATTGTGGGCAATGAGGCAGCTGATTTTTTTGCAACAGCAGGTCATAAGGAAGAAGAAATTACAACAAAAGCAGAAGCGCAGTCACACATCAAATTTTGCCCCAAAATATCAGGAAGAATAATTGAAGTACAGCTCAGAAAGAATCTCAACACAGTTAAAAGAATTTATGAACACATTAACAACCAGCACACAAGCACATCAAAGAACTACAAGACAAAATAAATTTTGGCTTAACATTCACAATGCTCCAACAGGAAATTAAATCCACATCTTGGCAAACATCACAGAAACACACCTACAATTTCAAACACTATGCAAATAAATTACATAATAAGCTACCACTACAAACAATAATGGCAAGGAACAAGCCAAACTAAGACTCACAATTAGAAATGTGACACATTGCTCAGATGATGACACACAAAATACAAAGGATTGAATAGAGGCACTTAGAACATAACACACAGAATTTGCCATAGAATGTGAAGGACGTACAACCAGAAACCACAGAGCAGAGAAAAATGAAACCTGCACAAAGTATGTCTCAGAGAATAAAGAACAACAAATGGTAAAATTTGACAGGGAAATGAAAATTTTGTCTACAAAATAACAACTTACAAAAGAGATCAAAAAAAGAGAGTCAAACACAATGCAAAAACAAAAAAAGCATATGAAATACTTAGAACAATCAATGATGCAAATGCAGAGCCACAATCAGAAAAAGAAAATGTTATGGCTGAAGATATGTTAATGAATAGTAACACAATACACTCAATGAAAGGATCAGCAGAGCTGCAACCAATAAGACCTGCACTAATTATACTGGAAAATACAGATATAAACTACAAGGAAGCAGAAGAAATTACTGATGAAATGAGAGAAGATGGGAAAAAGCATGCAAAGAAATACATGAACACACAACACAAAGTTTTTGTGCATTAAAAAATGGATTGACTTGTGTGTTTAAAATAAAAATGCAACAAATTTCCCATTTTCTTTGATTGCAGACCACAGAAGCATTCAGTTATCTTCTTTTGACAGATCAAACAGTGGCACAGTGCTGTAAATTTTCTGCACATGTCGGAGCAATCTAACTGGCAACAATGCTGGCCACATTAAATTGTCATTGCATTCAAGGACTGATTATGAGAATGCTGTTGCTGAATATATACTTGGATGATATAATAATTTTGATTCAGCTGGAGTCAATGGAAAGATGAGCCAGAATCTGCTAGATCAGCTCCTTTGGCATGGTAAGAAGTGGGATATACATTGTTTTGTCCTCTATTTCAAGATTTTTTGTTTTGGAAATTGCTTAGCCCCAGAAAATGAATACACACACAACAAATATACAGAGCCTTTTATTTCAGACATAGACTTTGAAAAAAATCCTAAAAAATATGAACCTGATACTTTTTCTCAGTAAAAGCTTGACTGTAAAGTTTGGAAGCGAAATTTTATAAGCTGCTTCAGTTATTAACTAATAAATTTTGAACTGTTTTATATTGCCATACATTCAATGTATGAGCTTCTGTTTTCATAGAAAAAATTTTTTTTTAAAATATAGAAAAAAAGCGCCATAAAGAGACATGTATTCTGAGTGGAAAACAAGCAGAAATTCAAAGCAGAACTTGATATAAGCAATCAAAATAAAAAATAAAAAAACTAAAATCAGAGTTGCAAAGTATCAGTCAGTGGGTTTAAGAGTGAAAATCAGAGTACCAGAGAAAAAATTGGAGCAGCAGAGCAAAAATTGAAGTTGTAGGTGGTTGATCAGAGTAACACAATAATGAGAATGGTTGCACAATAAGCAAAGATGCTTGGTTCAAATGGTGGCATGACACTAAGAAGTTATACAGAACTTACCAGAAGCAGCAGGGTAGCAAAAAATTGGCACTGGGGTGTGATGCTGCACTTGTTTTTGTGTCCTGTATCTTCAATTTACAATTGAGTTTTCTTTTTTTTATTGATTTTCATAATGTATATTCAAAATGTACAAAAAGTTCTGGGGTTAATGAGTGACAGGGGAAAAACAAACCACCACACATCCCATTCTTTTCAATAAAAACAACCACAATACCCACATGACAAGTTTACATCTTTTAAAGATTACAATGAATGGATTATCCTCACACATGCATACATTCAATCTGTACAAAAGTGAAAACAAGAGGATCTTTAGAGAGATTACCAACATTGCAAAAACTGATAATACTATGCGTGAGGCAGCTGAAATTGCTGTGCGCACAAACAAATCAGATGTGTGTTGAAGTAATGCAATTCTGTGGTGAGAGATGTGTATTACAAAACAAGTAGTGCAAAATAAATGTTTCTTCATTAATTGAAGGTTTATTTGTTTCTTCTCAAATATAAGAAAGAAACTGTTTGTTAATAATATAATTTTGCAAAATGGCAAAATGGACAAAATTTGAATAAGTTAAAATATAAAAATAGCTTTATT
>JADGJH010000262.1:0-21670 GCA_027596945.1 Physocladia obscura
TAATAATAAAATAACTTTTATTTATTTATTACTTTTTATTTGCATTACTTGTTTTATTCCTTTAACTCTCACCATAGGAACTTCAAAAAATTCCACTAGTTCAAGTGAATCTGCCTTCACGGAATTCAACACAGGTTGCTTTTGAAACACCACCACAATTCCTGTATTGAGTAACCCATCTGTAGATGGTAGGCACAGACTTATCATAGATGGTTACTAACTTTGTCATGTTGTTGAAGATAGTATGAATTCAAGCTGTATGGAAGATGATCTTGATTCTTTATTACCAAAACCACTATCAAACACAGTTAACTGAGAATCACCATTTCTGACATTAAGCAGAATTTATGAGTACATATACATTGTAGTACTTTGTGCAATAAGGAAAATGGTTGAAAAGAGTGATTGGTTTTTTATTTTGTGTTTGTGAAAATTTTGGACAATGGAAAAAAAATAAAAAAAGAGAATCTGACCAGAAAAATTCTTATTACATATAATTGTGACATAGATTGCAACACATGTTTATTATTTTGAACAAATATCTATATAAACATTGAATCCAGGTTCCTTCATAAGAAAACTGCCATGTTGAAATATTGAAAATGTTTATATAGTCGTTATTTCTTTTTGTTTAATAAAAAGCTTTAAAGAATAAACTTAGAGGGATTTGTTATAAATTAGATTGCTAATCTAATTTCCTCAAAGAATTTTCTAGAAATTTCTCAAGCCTTCTATTAATTTCAAGAACCTAAAAACAATTCAAGCAATTTCCAACTGCTCTCTAACCACTCTTTTTTTAAGTATTTTTTATTCTTCTTTCTTTCTTTTTCATTCTACTTGAAAACAACTTAAACCCAACTCTTTTCTTTCTTTATTATGGGCCTTATCAAATAAAACAAACTGTATCTTAAGTATTAAAACTACAATCCCAACTACATCCCATATTTCCATCTCAAACTCTTGCCATTTAGTTCTGAGAGACAAAGTATTGAATTAGTTGACTCAAGCCACTACAGCTACTAGCAAAACCTTCTACTATTTTCTTCAACTTACCAGAAACTTATGCCTGTTCCTCAGCTACCATTCAGCAATTTACTTCAAAAAATTTCAACATAAACCAGGAAACTGCAATGTTGCAACTGATACAGAACTAGAGGCATATATTTCTGCAGTCATTGCCAAGAGTTGCAGGCTTTGCATTGTTGATGAAGTTTACAATCTGTTTCAGAAAATCATGTAGGTTTGTGTTTATCAATTAATTTTTGCAGTCATCTAAGAATTTTCTGTGATTTTTTCTATTGATATTCCAGTAGGCTTATCAAAAGCTTGATAGTGAGTGAATCTTTAAAATGACCAACAACTAAGAAAAACCAACCAACAACAACAATCAGTTTTTTGAATAAAAATCAAAAACCACTGTCCTGAAAATGCACAGATCTTGCAACAGCACAATAAAGTGATCAATCCCAAGAAACTGAAAACAGCAGATCTTCAGGGAAATTACCAATCTGGTAGCAAACAACCAGTTTGTCTTGTAATCCCTCTGAATTGTTGCTACTGAGCATAGAATATCAGAAGAGTCAGCCAGAGGAATCTACTATTGTATGGCAAAGGATCTAGACCAGTCACATATGAGCAATATATTCATTGACAAGGAACAAGTGTTTATTATTTTTTTACAGACAAGAGCCCTGTCTCATCACCCAATAGCATGTCCATTTGATTACCAAATACCATACTAAGGTTCATGGTAACATGCTGAAGTGACAAGTTTCCTGATTCATCACAAAGAAGACATTAGCATACAACATCTGCAATTTACACACCAGTCCACTTACTCTGAACGAGATCAAATCATGGGTTGTTGAGTTTGAACAATGAATTATTCCATATGGGTACAGCCTCAAAAACATAATCAATGTTGATGAAATGCACATTAAATTACGAAATGACAGCTCACAGTTGAAAGCAATTGTGATTCCATCCATGATGCATTCAAACAATCTTCACAGTGAACGGGATCTGTTTGCAAGCCTCATTTTATTCATGATGACCAATGATGAGCAACTAATAGATGTTTTTGTGATACCACTGAAAAATTGTAACATGCTCTTGACCCAGAAAGAAATGAAATTACATCAAGACAACATCATACCAGCCTTTTTTGTATATAGCAAAACTGGTTACTTGACTGAGCCACAATGGAAACATGTTGTTACAATGAAGTTTATAATTTACTTCTGTGAAGAAGGTTTGTTAGGACTACAAGAAGAGATCCAATAAACTTTTAAGCACAGGCTTTGTGGAAGGTAATTTAAAATCTGATTAATGAGATCATTTCAAAATCAATAATGCATACAAAACTCAGAATTAACTCATGCGGTTGTATATGTAACACTAATCAAATTTTCCCTCTAGTTTGACCCCAATTTCTTCAGCAGAAGCAAACCAATCCTCATTAGTAGTGAATACATGGATAACAACATCACTCCATCCAAATACAATATCTCAATTGCGAAGAGTGACAACAGACCAAGGCATATGTATGCTGGGATACAAAATGCGAATTGCAAAGCCAAATAGAATGTGGCAGAAACTGTGAGCCTTCATTCATCGAAACATTGCACAGTGATTGCAATTGTAAAATAGAAATTTGTTGGGACAAATGGGCAGGAAGACTTTCATGTCGCGTGAAATGGACGCAATAGCACCAGAATCACCAAGTGCTACCATACTGCGTACGTCTTGGGAGTGTCCACTAATTTACTAAACTGCATACACAATTGGTATTGCTTTTGCATCACAGTGAATATTTGATATTTTCAAACTTTCACATCAAACTTTTCTCAAAGTTACCACTACACCCATTTGCAAAATAAAAAATCACAAATTTTTCGGCGTCTGCTGCTTCTTGTCCACAAACACACAGATCTCCAAAAAATAATCAATCATCTGGGTTTAAAAAGGTTATAATATATATAAAAACCAGTGCAAAACATTTATCTTACCGATTGAGGAATCTTTGATCGTGCTAATCCGAGCGGCATGATACAATCAGTTTTTCCATCAAGCATCGCGCCAAGCTTAAACTCCACAATTACACGATACAACAGTTTGTCTTTGTTTCCTGGTGATCCTTTATTATCCATTCTCTTAACTCGATTCACGTAAATATCCCAATTCGAAAGAACGTGGATCGCCGGCTTAATATTTTTGTCTGTCGACCAATCTACAACTAGTTTTGCCAAAAAACATATATATAAATTACTGGCAGCCACCAAATAACCAAAAATAAAACAAAACTGAAATTCATCGTATCGTGTTCATTCTGAAGCGCAATAGCGGCTGATGGGGCTAATGGAAGCGATGGATATGCGGCATTTATATTGGGTTTTGGTCTCTTGACTTTGGGTTCAACTGAACTGGCAGCAGTCGTTGTGTGTTTCTTTGATACAGACCGAGGCGTTGCAGTTGCAGAAGTTGACGCCAACGAGCCGCCATCGATTTTGAGAGACTCTTTGTAGTTCGCAAGAAGTTCTCCTTGCTGTTGGTTTTTCGTTTATGCAAGTTTTTGTCCGTGATTAACTTGTCCGTAAACAAAGGAGAAACCCTCACAACCAGCTCACATCAAAGTTGCTTTCAGGTATCCATGAATTGAGGCTGTGTGAAAAGCCTTCCCATTTGACGTGATATTCAACTGTCTGTTTCTTCTGCAATAGAATGGGAATGGCAATGTCAGCAACCAATTCAGGATACAGAACACTGAATACGAAACTGCGTCGGTGGCATGCCCCAGAATACGCTCAATCGAATAGACCTTATCCGGATCGTCTTCGTCAATAACACTATCGCCCGGATTGTCTTTCCAGTCCTTCGGATCCACTGCCCAAACAATCGAACGTCGTGACATTCAATCTGTTTTTTTATTATTCTTTTTTATTTTCTCTCTTTCAAATAACTCATTTCCCTCTTTCTAATTCAACGCCCAGATTTAAATCAAAGCTCTGGAATATGGTCAATGAAATAATCCAACAGCTGTGTTTTAGTTTTGTTTTTAATTTTTTTTCCTTTTTTCCTTAAGAAATAAAAAATACCTTTGTTTCGAGTTTCTGCCGTGCCCGAACCACAGGTACATTTAAATCTCTCATTCCTTCGTTTAGAATGCCTTTATTCCATCGGATTTTCACCCTCAACCGACTCTTATCATTTCCAACTTCACCAAATCCCTGATCAATTGCCCGAATGCGTAATACGTATCTTTCCCAATCTATTTGCTCTTGTATCTGCTTTGGAATGTAACTGTCTACGCACAGACAAAAAGTTTTAAAAAAAAAAAACAAACAGTACAAGAAAACGCAACCTTCATCTGCACAAACGCCATCAATTTTATATTCTTCCTTTAATGTAACGGGTGCTTGTGTATTTTCAGAACCAATTTTGGCGTCAGCACTGCTTACTGATACACGTTTCGCGTTTTCGGTCTTTTCAGCATGTTGTTGCTGTTCACCGTCGGACAGGAAAATTACATCGCTCTCGCTAACTGGTGAATGCTTCGCATTTTTTATTTTTTTCAGACATGATGCGCGTTTCGCATTTGTAGCTTTTTCAGCTTTACGGTCACCTTCGAACAAGATGCTCAAATCACTCTCGTTAGCTGAGGCACGTTTCGTATTTCTGGTTTGTTCAGGCGTCTGTATCACACTATTTTTACAACTTGGAAGCCGACCACGCGGTTTCGAAGGGGATTTAGCAGTAATTTTCGGTTTCAAGGGGGGTATTTCAGGAGACGGAGCCATCGATTTTCTCTTCAGTCTTGATGTGCTTGTGTATTTTGGCCTCAAGTGTGAGGCAATAGTTCCGGCTGATGAAGTATTGAGATGAACTGTCGGAATTGCAAGAACGGCTGGCGGGACAGTCAGTTTCATCTTTTTAGGCATATGACCAAAGTCTTCAAAAGGTATTTCCCGTTCTGTGCAATATTCTTGCAAGTAGCTTGGCTATTCAACTGGTAAATACGAAAAATAAAATAATAAAACAAATAGATAAAATAAAAATGGTATATTCACATGAAAAGACGACGGAGGCTCCCAGGTATTTTCTTCTTCAGAATACCCGCGCCATTTGACCAGAAATTCTGGCCAGCCTTGCTGTTGACGGTTAACGAGGATATCGAAATTTTCTGCAGCCTTGTTTCGAAACTCACATTGAGACGATGTTCCCGAATTGCTTCAACGAGGTAAACGCCAGAAGTTAAATTATGCTCATCGACTTCCTCATATCCTGTTAAATAATCAATATCCGCCAGAGCATCGTTGCGCGGTTTTGCTGTATAGGTTTTGTTTTGCTTTGGTTTATACAATTTTGCTGAAGTAGGATTTGGCGAATTGTTGAATTGTGAGCCGGCGATTGGAGTAATTCTGGCCGAAAGTATCTTTTTGGGGCCTGTCTTACAGCTGCCTCGACCAGATGGAGTATTGTGTGCTTTTGATTTCATTTGAATTGCACAAAACAAAACAAACAAAAAACGCGACTTTCCATTCTTCATTCAGGAGCATTTTTCCCCAAATAATCCACATATTAGTCGTTCAAATTAAATTTTGCCTTTAGTGGGAACTTTTGGAATTCATTTTACTTTACTTTTCTATTCATTTTTACAAATGAACCTTAAGATAATTAAATTTAGTTGAATTTAATGTTCGTTTTTGTGTGGCAGTCAGAGGTTTTTGAAGATTTTGGCTGTGGAGCATTGTGAGTCAGATATATTTGCGATTTTGGTATTCGTATTCAGGTTGACTTACTATGACTACGACACGAAGGACTTTTCCTTTGCCGCTTCCAATCCGGCAGTAAGAACGTTATCTTCCCACAAAATTTTGACTCCAAGGCATTTCGTGCCTTTGACACAGCACTTTTAATAAAATATTTTATCAAAACCTTAACCACTCTAGTTTCAATACAAATGTTAATTCATCAATATGTTACGCCGTTAATCTGCAAAAACTCCTACTTCAACTGGGTTTTCAAATTTTTTCTTTTGCATCACTCCAAAACTCAGTGTATATTTCTTCCACAAAAAAATTGCATTTACACTGCTATTGCTTTTCATGCTGTCCATTATTTTTTGCATACATATCTTGTCCTGGCAATTGTTGCTGCTGGGAGTACAAATGCGGCAGGGGAATTTGATTCCCCGAAACTTTTCCATTTACTTGATATCCGGTAGGCCGTGATAATTGGTGGGGATATTCAGCTGAATAAGGGGCGTGATAGTTGTGTTCCAACGGCTGATACTGCGGCCGATATTGTAGATATTGCGAATTCGGCGGCTGCTCCGTTAAATTCAATGGTACATAAGTGGCATGTTGTGGTTGTTGCAGTGGATAAGAATAATTAGAAGGTGGATAATTTTGCATTGGACTTGGAGCTGAGAGCGGTCTGTATGCAGATGCCGTCGGTGGGTAGGCGTAAGTCAAGTATGACTGCGGGTAAGATGGATAATATGGTCGAAAATTGTCAGACGGATAAGATGAATACGCTGGGCGAGAAACTTGTTGAGAATATTGTTCGCGTAATGGTAAACTTGGCATTGTCCTTAGAGGCGGCGATGAAATTGGGATGTGGCTTGGAACAATATTTGTCTGGACGAAATCAAATTTCGGCTTGAGTACTGATGGTTTTGCCATTGGGGCCGTTGCGGCTGACTTTGGTTCAAACGAATTGGCAGTAGTTAAAGCTGGGTTGATAAAAGTAGCGGAGACTCCCGAAGAAGGAACGGTAGCAATTCCAGTTAAATTATCAGAGGAAATTTGTGGCGAAACACTCTGCTTGACCTTGGTATGTCCGATTCTGGCTTTCAAACCAACCTTTCCTTGAAGCACATCCTCATTCAACGTCAAGGATTTCGATTTTCCACGCGTTCCAATAACACGAGCTGATTCATCGATATTCTCAAAAGATGTGTTACGAGCCTTCTTTGCTGCATGTAAAGCAGACTCCCCCTCTTTTGGGACGACACTGGCATTAATTCCTTCTTTGCCATTAGACACCCCCGAAAGCTTTCTTTTCACAGCAACCCCAAGAACATGACCGCTCGAGCCATTCACATTCTTTTTCGCAGTTGTAGTCTCCATTAAAACAGTTTTCTGCTTCGTGGCCGGAGAAATCTTTTCGAACTTTTCGTTTGTGAGCTCCACGACGCGATCAATTGATTCATTTTCCCAGCCTTGCTTGACCTTGAATGCTGCATAAAGCAGTCGTTTTTTGAGGACATTTGCAATCTGTATTTTAAAATTAGAGGAATGGAAACATAGATATAAAATTTGTTGTAGTTAAGCCGTGAAAAAAAAAGAATTTGAGTATGGGAATGGGGAAATTAAAAATGATTTGAGGAGAGTTGTATGGCTTGATTTGAAGGACAAACATTCTGTAAAGTAAAATTTTCCCAAAAAAAATTTTGGTCTCAGACTGAAACACCAAAACTGTTTTTTTTTTTTTTTGCGCTCGAAACAAACAACAGAATAAATAGAAACGAAGGAAAAAAAATTTAAAAAGATAATAAAAAATAAAACAAACCTCTAAGGCCAGTTTTTGTTTTGGTGTCTGTTGGTTGGCGGCGATATTGTTTGATTCTGTGGTGGCCGGCGAAGAAGACACAAACACCGGGGAACAAGAAGTCGTGTGGGGTGGAGAAATACCATGTTGTGACGGTACGGGAGATGAAGGATGTGCAGCTGGCGAAGAAGATACTGAGATAATATCGTTTGCAAGTTTGGCGCTCATTGTTGATGTTGCCACTGACAAAAACGGACTTTTTTGCTGCTGCTCCAGCTTTGGTGATGCATTTGCGGAATACAGAAAAGCCATTGATGGTGTTTGCTGTTCTGATGTTGGTGATAATGTTCCCGAAATCGTGCTATATTTTTTTTTCCGTGTAGGGTTTGATTTTATTGATCGCTTCTGTGATTCCCAAAAAATTTGAATAATCCATAAATCCGTTACTCAACGAAACCATAAGTTTAATGGAGGTTCTCCCGCTGCGAAAATAATTATTTCAAGTCACGTAATTTGTAATGTTTAGGAGTCATTTGCAGAGTGACGAGATAGTAAATAAATTTTCTTAAAAGAAAATATAATATTTCTGTCCACTTTTTCATTTATTATTTTGTTTTTATTTTATTTAATTATTTTACTTTGTCAATCGAAAGTTTTCGCAGTTGCCCACATGGTGTCCAAATTCGTTTGCCTGAGTCATATTGGTTATACTGTCTTTCTTCAGGAAAAAAAATAATTCATGTATAGATATTCAAGTCTGAAGAGAGGATCCAGAATAATTAATTTCATTCGGTTATTTTTTCTTTTACAACTTTCATTAAAGGGTGAAAAATTTTAATTTCTCAATCCGTTATATAATATTTGTGCTTAAAAAGTAAAAACACTGGCAGCATTACACCAAATTTGTGCATTTATTTATTGAATCACTGACTTCCTAATACTGCAGCCGGTTCCCGGAATCAAAAAAATCGGGCCTTCGATGGAGTAGGCTGTTTAAAAAAAACATTTCTTGGATTTGCGAAAAGAAATTGTTCTAAATCGTAGCCTCGTTTGCCAGAAATTAAATTCGTCTGAAAGCTTCCTCTAAATGCTACATATGGAAGCCGTTTTTTGAGGGTTACTGAAATCTGAGATTGAAAAATTGTTTGTTAGTTTTTTGTTCTTAATCAAAAAGAAAAAATTTAAAATCATTTTTTCGCAACAGTGCAAAAGATGAAAAATATATGAAAATGCACAAGAATGGAGTCAAAATTTTTCTAGAATAAAAATTTTTTTGAAAATTTTTTCATATTGGATGAGAGAAATAAACAACTTCTTTTTTCTGCTGCATTCAGATAAAGGAACAAAGTATGAGAAAGAAAATGGATCTTCTTAAGAAAATAATCGCTAAAAATAAATCTTCGAAGTCAACTTTTGTTTTGCCATTTTCACGATTTTCTGGACAAAGAAAAGGTAGAGGAGTAGTATCTGGCTGAAATAATACAAGGGGATAAAAGATATGAAACTGGTGAAGAAGATATTAAAATAATGTTGTCTTCTGGCTAAAATTGATTACACTAAAAAAAGCAGGTTATATAACTGCCATTCCTGTTTTGGCAATACGTGTTGAAGATACAATAAAATTATAGCAGTTATATGCTATTTTTACCCAGACAACGTCATTAATTTTGCGCTGTGAAGTGCTGTTTCAAAATAAATTGTGGGGTTGTTACTAAAAAGGTTTTTCTAATTCTGATTTCTTCAATGAAAGCAAAAATAATGTAATTAGAACTTTCCATGCTGGAACGAATCTGACTGATTTTATTTTTCAGTGAGAATATCAAAAGTTATTGAAATTAATCTTCCTGTTCTTCTTATCAATTGTTTGATAGATCACAAATTGAATAAAAACTAACTAAGTAACTCGCTAAAATATTTCATTTCCACAACAAATGCGTTCTTTGGAAATGTTGTTATTGCAAAACCTACCAATTAAGGTGGCAAACTAAGAAATTTCTTCATAATTATGTAGGGCGCAAGAGGTTGTAAGAAGATTTTTTGGAAGCTGATAATAAGCTTTATTTTCTTGCAGAAAGCTTGAAGCAAAGATAGTTGTACAATTGCGATTAGACGAATGCCTTGTCAACCTTGAGTTCATATTGGTATTAGCAGCGCGTGAAAAATACTCTCAGCACTTGTAGTAAATAGAAACTCGAGCTTGGAAGGGCCAGAAGAGCTTTATTAGCTTCCAATACTTGAATTTTACCAAATCAAATAAAAATTGTTTGTATTTCCAATCACACGAAAAATCAAATGACCAAATTCAATCGTCGTTTCACACGTATTGCCCCTATTGCCTTAGGAGCCATTGGTAACGAAATACAGTGAATCACACAAGCGTGCATTAAGTAGACCGTAGATTAAGAGTATTAACAGTTTGAATAACTCAGTTGCTTCGCGCGCTCATACAATACTCGTCAGCCTCAGCGCGTCCACACAGTCCGCACCCGGAAGTCCAACATACGCCCACTATCCACTGATTTTGCAACAGGCCCAGCTGCAGCAAGCCTTACTGGCTGAAGCCGAAGCCGTCGTTCACGCGTTCGAACTTCCCGCGTTCCCTTATAGTTCGGCCGGTGCCTCAGACGATAACAGGAACCCTACGAATGCAGACTTAAGTTTGTACGACTTTCTCGAATCTTCTATTGTCTGTGGTATCTAGCCTTGTGGCCACTGTATTTTGTGGTTGTTTGTATACTGGTGGCTCGTGTCTGAAAAAAATCTCATTTTTGTTTAATTTTTTTATTGCGATGATTAAAAACCTCATAAATATTGAAGTTGCATTTTTTCCTGTTTTTCTTCTTTCTTCAAGGTACAAAAGGATGTTTTAATATACTCCTAAATAAAAATACGCATTGTATTTTCGCAAGTTAGTTGAACTGTTGAATAGAATGTACCACATCTTAAAGTTGATTTTAGTCAATAGTTTAATAAATTCCAATATTGTTTTTCTTGATTTTTTTTTCTTCCATTTTTCATTGAAATAGAGCATAAAGGTTATCTTCTAATATATCTGGCAAACGTGTCATCTTACATATTTTGACATTTTTGAATTTTGCTTGAAATGCCTTGATTGACAATGCAATAAGCATTTCTTATTAAGAGGGTAGATACTATCAGCAGGTTATTTTTGAGCACTGTTTTGACGATCACTTTTGTTTGATCGAATTCTAATAAATGAGCACAGTTAAGCGAATAGAGAAAGAAAAATAGTGGATGAAAGGAAATCCTAATAATTATCGTTGCTCTTTAGATTGAGATTTGAAAACCGTGCAAAAAAGCGCAAAACCCAAACACAACCTGAAAAAACACAAAATTGTTCCCGAATTTGAAACCTTCGCAAAGGCAAAAGACAATGCCTAATTCAATTCGAAGACTTGAAGAGAATACAAAAAAATTGGAAAATTATCAAACGAAAAAAAAAAAGGCACAAGCAAGTCGTGACAATCAATATGGTACAAGTGCATGTATCCTGCTAACATGAAAACAGTTAACTTTAATAAAACATTTCATGAGAATTGATGATGGCAGATGTGGTCTATTACTAAAATAATTATTATTTCAATGATAGTTGCCTGTCAAGAACAGAAATAATTTTTTTCTTACTTCTTCAAAAACAGAAATAGGCTCGCTAAGAACATATGCTGCTTGATCAAGGGGATAGACTCCAAAACACACAAACTAGAAAGCTGATCTAACAGGAAAAAAATTGCACACACTGAAGAAGCCCTCACTCTCTGATAAAAGCATCCAGCAAGCTTTTAGCAATTGTAAAACCCTCACTCTTTATGACAATATTGAGCAGCTGCTTCTTGACTGAAAATATTCCAGACAATATAAATATTATCCCTTGCACAGCTGTTCGATGCAGAATAATTAGCACCAATATGAATACGAAGAGACAAAATTTTTTACAAATACATTGAAGCAGTAACCTTGAAAACTGTGTAGAAATTTTCTGCTCTTGATGTGGCTTTGAGAATGGCTAATTGGCTATACAAGATAACTTAGAATTTTGGAGATTATAATAGGAGTTTTCAGAAATCGATAAACGTTTTTTTATTTCATGTCCACACAAAGAAAAAAAAAAAAAAGAAGAGTCCTGGAGCGCTGGAACGTTGCGTTTGGCAATTACATCAAGCGTTGAAGTAAACAAGAGGCTCATCAACAGCCCAGATGCAGGTAACTTCATTATGCTTGATGGTTTCATGAAGGGAGTAAAAGTCATAAATCTCAGCCGACTTTTGTCTGTGGATGCGGATGTGGATCGTCTGAAAGCAGAAAAAGACGCATGTTGGAAAATTTTTTCAAAATACAATGTTGGTAATCGAAGAAGTTCATTGTACCTTGTCTTCACCAATCTGCACTTTAGCAAAGTAGTTAACGCCGTAGGCAACCTGCTCTTCGGCGTGTTTCAAGACCTTCCACGAATTGATGTGATCGTGGAGATGAGCCTGTGTAATATTTGCAAAAATAAAATTAGTAGGGAGGCGGCGGAGTGGGCTGCTGATCCAGAATGGAATCAAGGCATTTTGCATACATCTGTAAAGTGGTGGATGGTCGATTCCTTGTGTTTTTCGTGCAGCGCGTGGATGGCATCGTGTTTGATTTGGTGGGTTGAAAGGATATCACTGATTTCTGGATCGGCGTCGAGAACAGGGCCTATTTTTTCGTCTTAGTTAGAAAGGTGATACGGATTCGCATCGCAATAATTTGCGTTCGCTTTACCCATGGCATTGTTGGAAACAGAGGACATTGTTGCTTGTTTTTTAGTTGATTTTTTTGTGCTGACCAAAAATGACATCCCGAGTGTTGCCTTTTGTAGCTGGCGTGGTTGGTGAGTCAAGTGATGGGCAGTGGTTTATAAGTAGCTTTATACGCTGTAGATCAAGTAATTACTGTTATTATGCATACTTCAACTCTATAGTTGCGGCGACTTCGTACTCGGTGTTTTCATCGCAGATTCAGCACCAGGAACGCGTGTCTCGCCAACAGCTGAACGAAATGACGACAAAGGTGCTCAAGGCTGCGGACCAGCCGACTTCCCTGCGCCCCAAACACGTGAGTCCCTTCTCTCCATACTACTGCATACAGTCTTTATTATATGAGTTCTGATCATTGCATTCTGTTACGCTGGTTTGACTTTCTATCTTCAGGCCGTGCGTGAGGATGGTTTATTTGGGCAGTCGCTGGCCGGCACGTCGCTGTTTGGTTTCGCGTTCTCGGAATCGTCGCTCACACACCACGCAAACACGGCCGCAGAGTTTTGGAACGGCGGTGTCCGTTCAACAGCAACTTTTTTGACAGGGGGCAGCAGTAAATAAAACAGATAAACAACAGGAATATTTTGTCAGTTTTTTCCAAATTATGCAGCATAATAAGGTGACTCACGCCACGTTTGAAAAAGAAACAAAAAATGTTCCGTCTCACAACAGCAACCGCATCGGCAGTCACAGCAACCGGAGCATCACGGTTGGGCTTACGGGTTGGCGGAGGCAGCGTCGCGGCATACTCGTCGGACTCATTCAAGGAGAAGGAGTCAGCGCACGAGAACCAGTACGTGCACGAACACGATGCGGAGGTATTTATTCCAACAAATACTAAAAAATAATTAACAGCAACTAACCGCGGATTCTTCACACCCTAAATACTCACTCGTCATCCAAACGCATGCATTTAAGCTCATTGCCAAGCTGCGTAAAGACCTCGCAAAGAAAACTACGGAACAGGCTGCCGCCTCAGCTGCCCTTGAAGCCGCTATCGATGCTGCACCAAAGGTTTCGCCCATTGACGTAGCTTATGGCTCCGGCGCGCGCACCGGCAATGCATTCGCAAAGAAGGAGGGCGTAAGTTCTCTTATTTAAATATGACGGCATCTAATATATACGTATAATAAAAATCACGTCTAGGCTGCTGAGGAAAAGTTCTTTCGCGACCAGGTGAATTTCCTCTCTTTGAAAAAAACCCCCCTTTCAAATCTTAATTTTTATGTTTTACAGGACAAAGAAAAACTCGAAAAGCTTCGCAAACAAGAATGAATGGAATAATCGGAATATTTTTTTTTTTTTTGATGCGAATGAAACATCTGTGTTTTGTCCTAAAAAAAAAAATCATAATAATAAATAATAAATTCAATAAATAATTTTTCCTACTTCAAATATCGTTGTCAGAATATATTTATATCAAACAGTGAAAAATGGGAATGGCGTGTGAATTCATGACTCATGGGTCGGTGAGGGAGAAAATTGACTCACAATTGCACACGCAAATCCACAAGAACACAAAAATCACACACAGCGGGAGAAAAAACAAAGCAAAAAGTCAACCCGAAAGAAAAACTCAAAGAATGCAAGGCGATTTTACTCAACTTGCTACGTCTCTTCAGCTCTCTGATACACTCAACAATTACTTGAACAAGCCCCACAACAAGGAAATCGGCAGCTCATTCTCGACAATGTCGATTGCGTCAAAAGAATCGCTGACTGAAGATCTGACTTCTCTTTCACAAGGTGTGTTTGTGTTTATGTTTGTTTGTATGCGTGTTTTAAACTTTTATACTCAAAAAAGAAATTGCGGCTTTCAAGCGTCATGGCGATCCGCCGTTCCTTGACATCCAAAGCTTTGCGGAGCGGATTTGGCGAGCAAATTTGGCATACGAAACGGCAATAGCGAAACTAAACCAGGAAAAGCGGACGGTTAGTCTACTATTATATAAGAAAATACACTATGATACTCAACCAAAGGCGACAGTTGACGAAGCAGATTGATGTGATCTGGGGCACGTTCGACACGCTCATCAAGCCGCTGTGGCGCGTGGACGACGCCCTCGTGCCCCTCTACGACGCGCTCGCCGACCTCCGCATCCGCCTCGAGGAGATCCACATGGCCAAGCTCGACGCCATCGCCGCCTCCTCGTCGACACTACTTGCTGCCGCCGACTTCGACCTCGGCGCCACGCAGCTGCTGGACGCCCAGTCCCGCCTGCATCTTTTAGAGACAGAGTATGTTGTTGACGGCAAGTTTGTGCCCGCCGGATGGGTGAGCGGGGACCCCGTTCCGTCTGGCCAGGCTGTGGTTGCCAATCTGCTAGCAAAATGTTACCGTCTTGTGCGTATGATTAACGAGGCCGATCCAGTTGGTAAATATTTCCCAAATAAAGGAGAAAAAAGAGATTGTTGACTAACCACTACTTAACAGTCGACAAACAATTACTCCCGATCCAATTCAAACTGGAAAACTGCCTCTCGTCGCTGCGTGCCTTCAAAAACGCGCTCTCTCTTGGAACCCAAGTCGACCCGCTGCAACTCACGTCTCTCCAGCTACACGTCGACGCAACTGCCAGCCTTCTGCACGACGGCAAGTTTCTTGCGGCCGACGGCGTCTCGGTCCCGAAAGGTCAGGCTGTTGTGCGTGGTATGCTCGAAGAGGCTTACGATTTGATCCACGATTCACTTGTCGCGCTTGAGGTCCGTGATGCGGAGAGAAAAAAAAGCGGCAATCGTGGTGAAAACGATGAAGTTGTTGAGATGGCGGGACGAGTTGCTGTTGCATTGGATACTTTAAATGCATCGTCGAGAAGCCGAAACGCGCCTGCAAACTACGACGGTGGCAACGACGATGATACGGAAGACGAGGAACAAAAGCTTGCTAGTGACTCAGGCAGAGGACTTCTCAACTCTCCAACAGCCATCCACACCATCGGCGAGACTCTGAGCGACGGATACAAGGTCATAAAAAATCAAACAGCAACAGCTATCACCGGCGCAACATTATCTTTAGCATCGTTAGTTCGCGCCGGTCTCTCGAGCGTCGGAAAGGCTTTTGAATCCATCGAACAAATCGATCCGACTCTTGAACCCATGCACAACCGACTCGTCAAGTTGCGCATCGCGTTACTCGCGCTGCGCACGGAAAAGGACAAGATTGCCATCGCGAGAATCCGCGACGGCGATGGGGACGTGTGGGTTTTCGAGGAGAACGAGGAGGATTTGAAGCGCAAGAGTTATTCTATCCGCACGCATCTGGCGGTTTTGGAGGAGATTGATATGGATCGTGATGAGAATGGAAGATTTTTGAATGATGAAGGTGGCGCGCCTGTGCAAGGACAGGCGCAGTTGAAGGCGATTTTGGAGGAATGTTTTATTTTGGCGTATGAGCTTTTGTAAGGCATTTATTTTGCCCGTGATGCTCTCCCATTCTGCGAAGATGTGTACAATACAGATTTTATTTTCTCTCCTTTTTTTTTTTCCTTTTTCACTTCAAAAAATTGTTCGTTGACATGGGGGCCTTGCAAAAATTGCAATATAAAAATTAACTGCAAAAATTTCTTGCAAATTCTTTTAACTTATCATAAGATAAAGAAAATGCAGTTTCGTTCTGTGACAGCAGCAGCAGCAACAACAGTAGTATTGACAGCCGTGAAAGCATTTGCAACAAATCTCGGCGTCATCAGTTACTGGTACAACATTACCCAATATAATGAAATTCCAAATGGTGCCCTGGCAATTTTGAATCCCGACAACGGCGTGCTGACCACAGATGCTTTGACAGTATCAACTGCTGTTTCACGCTATCAACCTGTTGCTTCCGGATTGGCTGCTCGGGATGTCTCGACGCTGGGATATGTTCCAACCGCGTTTTTCAATCATGTTTGTCCTAATGGAAGTAATTCTACTTGCCAGACATTTGATCGGTGAATACTTGTTTTATATTTGATTCAAGTCAATTGTAAATTTTTTTGTTCACATTAAAAAACTATTAAAAAAAAAAACAGAATTAAGCTTCAAATATCCACATGGTTCTCAGAATTTCCACAACTATCGGGAATCTATTTCGATGAAGCTTCGCCATCTCCATACAGCTGCACCGCATATGTCCAAGAATACGCGACCCTCCGCAGCCTCGTCCAGAACATCAACTCCACTGCTAAAATCGCCTTCAACCCCGGTTCTCCCGATTCATGCGCCGTCAATAATAACGCCACTTTGCCTGGAGAAATCGTCAATCTTTTTGAAGGCAGTGAATCAAGCTACGTGTCCAATGTGACTCAAATTGATATTGATGCGTCACTTGCGGATGCACATCTGGCCGGTGTTCTTGTCTGGCATTCTGTGTATGATGTTTCGTCGTTGGCGAGTGTCGATTCGCATGCGGCTAAATATGGGCCAGACTTTTTCTTTGCGACGGATCTTGGAGTGTCACCGGGTGTTGATACTTATGGTTCTATTCCGTCTTTTTGGGCTCAGGAAGTTAAGTTTTTTGATACAGCAACAACGACAACAACAACGACAACCGCGACAGTTACTACTAGTTTTGTAACTGTAACTTCTTCTTTTTCTGACTCTTCGACTGCTACTGAGACGACAGCTACATTTACAACAAGTACGGGTATTTCCTCTACAGCAACTTCAACTACAACGTCTACAGCTGAGACTCATGGCACGAGCACATCAACTACAACCCCTTTGACTACAATTACTTCGACTGGAACAATATCTGCATCCACTTCTGCCTCTGAGACTCAGTCCACCATTACTTCTGCAACAACTTTGTTGATGACTTCTACTTCAACTGGGACAATTTTAACTCGGACTTCCACAACAATTACTCAGTCGACAAGTGTAACCACAACGTCTGAAACAATAAGGACGAGCGTCACCACAGCTACTTCTACCACTGCTATTACGACAACCGCTACTACAACTACTACTGCTCTTACTGCCACTACTATCTTAGCTACGCTGACTACAAGTACGTCCACTGGAGTGTTTTTAACCTCAAAGACTTCGTCAACTTCGACTTCTTCGACTTCTTCGACTTTTTCGACGTTGACGGCGACAACGCTGACAACTCCAACGTCAACTACTGCAACTGTGACATCAACTGCAATTACGACTGCAACTGCCACCACTATCACCACTGCTACCACGAAAACAAAAACACGAAGTACAAGAACAACAATAACACGGAGGCGAGAAAGAAACGTTTGGACGACCGACACCGGCGCTTGGACAGGAAATGATTTGAATACTGCTGCGGATCCATGGACAGTAGCCAAAGAAAATAAAGGATGGGGCAGCGATGAAGAAGTTATTGTTGTTGATGAAGAGGTGTTAATTGAAGTACCGGTTGAGAAGAATGGGGGATTTGGAATTGATGCAGATTGGGAGGCTGTGGCTGTGGCTGAGAAGATTTATAAGCTTGTCGAGTATAGCTCTGTTCGGAAGGGGCGACATGGAGCTGTGAAAACTCGATGACGAAAACTGCGTAACCAGATTTTCTATTGGGGCACTTTTTATATTTATTTTTTGCATTGGAAAATTGATAATAAATTCGAGTATTGTTGTTATTTTTGGCCATTTGGTGGTTTTGCTCATGTTCAGAAATCGTGTATATATGGACTCATTTTCATACCTTAAAATACCGTCCAGTACATACCGCGCATACTTATACGTCGGAACTAAGTGAGAGCACTGTTTGACAATGTTTGCGGTTAATGTCGCGCGATCCTGTCCTGCTGATACGTCGCTGCAGTGGTTGCAGAGAATGACAGTACGGCACAAAGTCTATGTGTCTGCACGATTGTTGTTTGTCCGCGACGGAGGTGACTGGAAGGGCAAAAACTCGTCGGTGACTGCAGATACGAGATCTTCGACGGCGTAGAAATACACGATGTGATGGACGACGCAATGGAGATTGTCGCTTGGAGGGTTGAATTGAGATACGACGCGTTCGAGTTGGGTTCGAATATGGAGATCTTTCTCGGGCAGGGCTGCGGCCGCGATGCCGTCAATTGAGTTGACATTGCGCAGCAGAGAGGCAGGCGGCGAGATTCAAGCCGCTGACTTACTTGATTTAAGTCGACAAAGCCGAATTCAAGTTGACTGGGCTGTTTGACACTTGCAATACCATCCCAAATAAAACACCTCGTATTCACGCAAACTCACAATTGATGCCACTTTTCATTCTGGAAGTTAAAAAAGAATTTAAAATACTTGCAATAATAATAATCTATTTTTTTAGCCAATTAAATATTGTGTATAGATTTTGTCTTTTGTCAAAAATGTAATAATAACATGCAACATTATTTTTGAATGAATAGAATATTAATTGATTTATTTACACTGATTAACTTTTTTACACTGATTAATTTTTTTGCTTCAAATCATTAAGACGGAGAAGTTCACCCTCGGAAAACAATTGCTGAAAGTCTGCATCTGAGGCAAACAATACCACGTTGTTCTTGGCGGCAGTTTTTCTCATTTCGATAAGTTCGGAATTTTTATGCTGAACAGGAAACAACACAGCCGCACCACACACAGCGCTTATCGTCAATTCCGCGATCTTCACTTTGAGGCTAGAAAATTCACCTTTGCGGGTTTTGGGCCGTTTTCCATCTTTTTGTGTAAACATGCCCTGAAGGGTTGTAGTTCGCCAAATGTCGGTTTTCATATTGACTTTTCGCTTCTGAAATTTGCACTGTACAAGCATGAGAATTTGGAAATGACGAATACCTTTAGAGTCTAGAATTTCAAGAATGCACATGAAGTCAGGGCCAGTATATATGTCAAGAAATCCAAACGGAGCATCAGCTTGTGCCTTTATTTTATTTTTTTGGTTTTAATAAAAATATAAACAATTTTGTTGATATTAAAATTCTCACCAAAAAGCTATCAATTTTAGTTCCTTTCAAGCTTAATGCTTGACCAAATTTGGGGTGGCCAATCGCTGGAATACGAATCTTCACGTATTTTCCGTCATATTTTTTTTTGATTTCATTACAAAGGAAGGGACAACTTTCCACTTGGCTGGGTGATTCAAAATATTTGAAGAAACGATATGCAACCAATGGTTCAAATTCAAACCCACGCTGGGACGGCTGATTTGTTAATAGGGAAAGCCGACCTACAATCAACTTTTCCAGTGATCGTTGTTCAGACGTCCTCATAAATCCAGAAATCACAATAGGTTCTGAAATTTCAACAAGTCGTACATAATTCTCTGCTGTCTTAAGGATGCCAATTCCAGACTCAAATAAAGGTGCAAAATTTTCTTCTATCCTAATAGGCCCTTTATCCAGTAGAAAATTTAACAATGAATTATGAAGAAAATTCAACAAATTAGCCACTGCAGGCTCACTAAAGGTCTCATGGAGTTGCATGAATCGTGAACAAATATCAGTTGTCAATCGGTGGTAAAGAGTCATTGCATGATCATACACAGGTTTTTCAGGAGCTTTAAAGACTTCTTCAATAAGTCGAGCACAGAATCGACAACGACCGACAAATAGAGAAGCAAGACTTAGAGGCATATCCAACAAATATTTATCAAGATAGCTTTTCGCAAGCTGAGCAGAATTGTAGCCATTACTCAAAATAACCTCTGAATAACAATCTTTTCCAAGTGATGATAATGCAGATTCTTTTGCTTGATTCAATGAGAGTCCAGTGCCCATTGCAACAAGAGGCATGCTAGTAGCAGTTGGGGGCATACCATGCGCAAAAATAAGACCGTTATGAGCTCGAACAATTGCAGTGAACAAAGGGCGACTTGTCCTCCCATCAGCACTTTGAAACATGTTTGCTTCACTTGAAAGAAGCAACTGGCCTTCATCCAAGACAACTGGTAAAATTTTTCATGTCGCATTTGTCCATCTATTTAATTGGGTTTTCAAGTAGCTCTGGAGGTTATTCGGATCCATGTGACGGAATTGTAGAGCAAGCTTATCGAAAACGTCGCCGTTGCAGAAACCTTCAGGATCGAGCTGAATTAGAAGCCAATTGTGCGCATTAATATTTTTAAATTCTGGCCAAATATGAGATGCCATAAAGAACCGAGCTGCAAGAAGGCAGTAGTAATATCTGAAATTAAGAAAAAAAAAAGAAGAAAAAAATATTTGTAACTTAAAACAATTTCAAAAAAATAACATATGTTTAACCTCGTTGCGTATTTCTCATTTTCTTTGTAGTCTTGCGGAATCAATTTTTCCGATAATTTTTTGAACATTTCTTGCATATCTGTTGAACCAAGCTTAACAGGCGCCTCTTGACGAGTTGAAAAATAGAATCCAGCAGTGGTAGCAAGAATTTCGAGAATAGTTCGAGTTTTTCCACTGCCAGAGGAACCGAGGACAACAGCGGTTGTGGAAACCTTGAGTATATCCTGAACATATGCTGTTTTCGCTATGTCAATACTGTTGGATATATCAGTTAACAGCAGAGAAGGATTCGAATTGAACAAGACGATCGACTTTCCATTATATTTGAATTCGCAGGATTCAAATTTCAAAAAATTTTCTCGACATTGCGTTAAAACAGTGTAAGGTACGGTCCTTAAAATCTTCTCACAGTTTTGAAACACCTCTTGGTCCGCAAAATTGTCCACTGACAACTTTAATTTCACAATATCTATATGAAGAACGTTAAATAAGACAGGAACAAGTAAAGAACTCAACTTTGTTGGTCGTCAATCCCTGTGTCCAATTTCTGGTGGCTGAAGATGATTGGCGGAATAAAAACCAGCACATGGTATAAATCTTGGGGAAGTGAATCGACAAAGAAAGACAGCTTCTTGGCTGAATTCGTCACCTGTTTGGAGAATACTTGAGAATACACTGTAGAAGGATTAAAAGCGAAACGAACAAACTTTGGAGAATAAATTTTCACTCGTTAAACATGACCCAAGCGCAGATTGAAATGCAGCAGTATCTGCAGTTATTGTCTCTGGACGCTTGCCATAAGTCGCCAAGTCGAGTGCTTCCGGTGAGCGTTCGAGTTCGTCAACATTCAAGCCACCCACATCCGCCTTGCCGATTCTGACGAGGGTAAGCTGGTCAGCGTCCAATCCTTTGAGAACGTTGGGTTTTTCTGTCCGAATAGCTTTCTTAAGATTGTCCACAGTTGTGCTCTCGGTGTTGATACGCACTGAGAAGCCTGTGGAGTTTGGGTCATTCGCAAGAACGCAGAATATTGTTGCTGTCGCAGTTCTTGTTTTGCTGGTTGAACTCCTCTTGCGTTTCCCTTTGACCATTTTTTGGACGCGATTATTCAATACTTATTTCCAGATTCATTTATTAAAAGAC
>JADGJH010000263.1:0-23092 GCA_027596945.1 Physocladia obscura
CCATGCTCACCTCAATAGTGTCATAAAATTTGCCGATTTTAACACGTCCTTCGTCTAAAAAGACGTTAAAAACAAAAAAAAATTGGCGACAAAAACACAAAAAAAAAAACGAAAAAAAAAAACCCGCAAACCTTCTCTATCTCTTACCATATTCCTTAAAAACACGGCAAGCCTCTCCAACAACTGCATCAACCGCATCAACAAGCTTACTCACAACTCCCTCCATCGCCTCCATCCGCCCCGACACTATCCCCACCTGCTTCTTCGTGTCCTTCTCAACCTTTGTGTTAGTTATCAACATCCGCAGCCCCCCCGCGAGCCCTTGAACCTGCATCATCTCACACCCTTTCACATAAACATTCACGCCGCCGAAACACACCACAGTGTTGTCGACGCCACTGACAAGTCCGTGCAGCACTGTTTCGCCACACAGAGCCCATGCATTGATGACAGTACGATCTAGTTGTTGTTGCCGATGCTGATTTTCTGGGATGCTTGTGGTGTTGCCGTTCGTGTTGGTCGCACTGGTTTTGGTGATAGCGGCAGTTTCGGTTGAGGAAATCTTGTTGACATGGCGAAGGAGAGCAGCGGCGAGTGAAACGCAAAAGGACGCGCTTGATCCTAGGCCGGAGCCTGTTGGGATTTTCGATGTTGTATGGATTTTTATATCCATGAATTGCGTTGTTGGTGTCGTCGACGTAATGCCAATATACAGTACAAGCAGGGTCAGTAACGCACGGCGGCCTGTAGCCGTGCTTTCCACTGTATTCTGTGACACATTTACAGCGATTGTCGCGTCAAGAAACTGTTCCAGAGAATCAATCAACAGTTTGTTGCGACTCAACACTTCGGGGGAAAAGTCAGTAGTCTTGCTGTTTTCAAACGCCGACTGAAGGTCAGTGAGATTCACGCGCAAATCGATGATGCTAACTTCGGGTAAAGATATTATCAAGAATACAGGCAATGGAGAAGGAATATCAGTGGTCGTTGATGATGAAACTGTTGTTGTTGTTGACAAGTCAAGTGCACATGCGAGGGCTCGCTTATCCTTGTAAACGACGGCATGCTCGCCAAAGAGAATCAATTTTCCTGGAGCTGTTGCAGAGCTTGTTCGAGTCGTTAATGACGAAATTTTGCTGCTATTGTCTGTTCTAATTGCTGCTACTGTCGTCCCTGATTCTTGTCGCTGCTTGTTGCGCCGCTTGGTTTCTCTGTCCTTGGTATTTACGGCTGCAGGACTTGCCGCCCGCTTATTACTTCGGGGGGTTTTGTTCTTGTTGCCCTTTTTTTTATTGCTCATTTTTTTTTCAAGAAATCGGCCCATTTCCCAAACAAAATATTAATATCTTCACACCAGAAACTAAAAGAAAACTAAAAAGGAGATTAAGAAAAAAGAAATTAAATTTACATACTACGCAAGACGAGAAAGCAAATATGGAATTTTAAGAGTCACTTTCATTGCACCAGTATGCTTAAGGTTGTTATATAACCAAAATCAGAACTTTGCCAAGATGCAGAAGTTCGTTTTCCATCAAGTTCTTGACTAGTTTTTGTTCAGTGTAACTTTTTGAGGCACAAACTCAAGATTTGATACAATATAGTAGCTTTGGATTTTTACATAGAAGCTGATGCTGAGGTAAGAATTATGTGCAACTGAGAGTGATTATTAACTGTTAAAACTACAATGGCATCCTGCAAGAATATCACTGCTCATGGTGCCAAGGTTGTCATTGAGAAGAGGGAGAAGGGTGAATCCTATTGGATACAATCACTTCTGACCCAGATATTTTCATGATCTTAGTTAGCTCATGAACAGAGTTACAACTTATGATGGGATTATTTTAACTTTGAAACAAAAATTTATACATATATATAAAGTTTTTGGTCTTCATTTTTGTTTTTTTTTGTTTTCAGACATTTTATCAGCTGTTTTGCTCACAAAATTGGATTGTACACTGGAATATATATTATCATTTATTTAAGATTAAAATAATTATTATCATTAATTTACTGTATATTTTTCTTGTTTATAAATAAAAAACAGCAGCCCACACCATGGTAATATGGGTTTGGTCGCAGAATAAGGATCTTTGATCTTATTTATACAAATTTGAGGTCATCCACAAAACTAAAGGGAGCCATAATATGTTGTACAGGATGGGTAGAGTACAGGTTTGCTTTCATAGATTATTTATTACAATTAAGATCTTAACCAAGTCTGTGGAGATTGTGTTGTGCAGGATGGTTGGATTCAAATAAATAACTATACTATCTACTTCCTATACTCCTAGTCAACTGTCACAGTGCTCATGCAAAACAACTGGTAACCAAACCAACTGAGTTTTGTGATGATAGCATCAATAAAAAACTATTGTGTTGAAGATAATCATTATTTAAATTATTCTGGCAAAAGCTCGATGTTGTAACAGTATGTTCCAAGGTTGTCCACCAACAAAATTGGTATCAAAGAAAATTATTTTGCATGACTTTTAGAATTGAAAACAATCCTGTCTCACTGAAAAAAAAATTATAGACAAATAAGGAAGTGCAATTTTTTGGCTGCACAACTGATAGGCTACAACTGTAAATTGAATATTTCTAAGGCATCAACATTGCAAAACATGAATAATTCCAATCACAAATCAAATGAAACTTGCCATGGATTATCTCTCTTAATAAAAATTTAGTCGATAATATTATTGTTAGTCAAGTTAAATTTTTTTGAATTATTATTTTCAAGTTTCAACATTGATATTTTGAAGCTTAGCTTGTTTTGACGATAAAATTCAGGCCAATGTACAAAATCGTATTGATTCCAGAGTTTTTGCAGGTTTTGAGCTAAGTCAATTCTTATGATCTATGATAAATCCGTTGTACCAGCTATCAGAATTCCAGATTGGAAACTTGAACTAATTTGATGGATTCTGTGCTTTCATTCATGCGAGATAATTCGAGGTGCCGTCTCATTCTCCAAATTATTTTTCTTGAGATTAAACTCTTTGCATTCGTGCCTGTATACGTGACTTGAGAAGCTCCTTGTCATAAATATTTCGGGAACTTCAAAACTAATAGGTTCAGTTGAACCAAAAATAAGAAGGACCACTTTTTGAGGGCAGTATTTGTATGTTGTAAGCTTGATTGTTTCAAGGGTCCTGCTAGATTGTTTCAACAAAAAGAGTTTCCAAGAATTGGTTTTCAACTGAATCGAATGGAATTGATAACCTTTTTGTTTTAGGTTGTCTTGGGGGGGCCGTTGTTGACACTTTCAACAAGTTAACAATAGCGTTTGGAAAAACAGGGGTACTGATTCTTTGTTTTTTAAAGAAGAGTCAGGCGTGACTGAATATTGTTCAAAATTCAGTAATTGAAATGAAACAACAAACGGTTCAAAGTGGAGGAGTTTCAAAATAATGACTTGTCAAATTTATTCTCGGAGTATTGAGTTTCAACGGGTTTCAGGATGATTTAAAATAAAAATAGGTATTTAGGCGATAGAAATTTTATCTTTGTGATATTTACACCTTTCACTGAAATACACAAAGATATGCTGGCACTTATTTAAATAATTACAGTTTTCGCTGAAACCCGCAAAAAAATTTTATTACATATATACAGTGAATTGGAGTGATTTGATGCGCGAGTTGTTGAGAGTAAAATGATTAGAACACGGCCCCTTTGAAAGACAGTGTCCACCAATTATTTAGTCGAAAAAAATTACAATTTTGACCGTAACAACTAAAAATCACGCAAATAATCCCTCTTTTATATTCAGTGATAGCTGGCGTAAATTTAAAGTTAAATTCATTAGAGTGTGCTACTGTGACAAATACAACAATTCAAATTTTATTAGCACAGAAAAATGTGTGTAACCGTGATGAATCATTTGTTTCATTATGTGAATCATGATTTTTGTAAAGGCGACATTGGAACAAGTCGACACATTCCGCAGTCTGGCAATAGAGACCTTCATCGAGACGTGGAGGCATGCATACACAGCATCTGATCTTGAACAGCACATTGCTACACAGTATACTCTCGCGCAATTTGTGGAACAATTACAAACCGAGCAGGTCTATCTTTTCTGTGACGATAACGACACAAAAGCGACAGTTCCATTCGGATGCTGCCAACTCAAGCAAATTGGTGTCCCTGGTGAGCAAAACGATGATATTCAAGATTACACATGCTGGAAGCTTTACCGCTTCTATATGAGGGCGAATTGCCAGGGAAAAGGAATTGGCGGTGAATTTATGCGCTTTGCCGAAGTAAAATTGCGAGAACTTGGGGCACGCACGGTTTGGTTAACTGTCAAGAATACAAACGAAAAGGCGCAAGTTTTTTATACCCGTTTTGGATTTGTGCGGAAGCCGAACACTGCTGTGATCAAAAACATTGGTTCTTATCCAAGTGAAGAATTTTTATTCAAAAAAGACTTGAAATAAACTTATCAGTCAAATTCTCACGAGATGAATTGAATAGTGATATCGAGCACTTTTTTGAAAATTGAAAATTTCTTGAGAAAGAAAGATTCAGCCTCTTCTTAATCTTTATTCCTTTAATTTCATATACTGGGGTTAAAGTTCCATACCCAGGTTTAAATAAATTTAGGGTTTGCAACATGTCCGTCTGTACTTACTCTTGCAGATATTTGGTCTTTTTGCTGACGCTAACCACCCACAGTACCGGCAGCTTGTCTGTCGGTGATGTGGTGCACAGCACATTCGCCATACGTGTTGATTTTTTTTCTCGACCAACCATGATTTTCCCTTGTTCTTTCGATTTTTCCACAATTTTTAATTTTTTTTAATTTTTAATTTTTAGATTATTAAACGTGGATATAAGTTGATCAGAATACTTGTATGGCTAATACTCAGAAATATAGAAGATCAAAAAAGATATAAAAAGGTTTTAATGGCAGAAGTTTTTGAAAGTGAAACAAATTTTTTTTTCTTTGTTTGTCAGGGCTTCATCACAATAATGTACTTTCACATAATGGTCGTTTTGGTAAAATAATGCTTCAATTTATTTTAGTATTGAAGCAATTCGGAGACAATAATCAGTAAATGTAAAATTTACTAGAGTAAAATCAGGCCTAAAGAAAAATAAAACAACAAGTTTACAGAATGCTTAAAATGCAAAGCATTCAAAACTTCGACATACTCTTTTGGCACAATTTTGGAATTACGCTTGGTGGCTGAAACGTATTGGGATAGCACCCAAATAGCATTGTAAACTTCTTTTTTCACAATTGACAAATTTAATGAACCAAAGCCCGTTGATGAAAATTCAATAAGTTTGAAATCAATGGTCATGTTTCCAGAAGGGTGAAGAGGTGTGATTCAGAAACAAAAATTTTATTTCAATATGGTGAAATGGAAAGAAAAAAAAAAGTATCTTGAAAAAAACCCAAATAAATTTTTAAAAAAAAGGGAGAACTAACTCGGCTATACGCTTTTGTCAGAAATAATTAAAAGCTTCCTCAAATGGGCCAAACTTTTTCGCAACTGCCGATTCAAATCACGTTTGTATTTGAACTCGCCAAAACTTGTGCCACCAAGATCATCAACATTCGCACATGCTTCTTCAAGCACCTCGACAAGCCGCCCAACTCGCCCGTCCCCTATGTATCCTTCAACTTGTGCAATCCCGCCAATTGCCATCGCTGCATTGATTCGTACTTTGTAATTTTTTGAGGCTATAAGTGCGGTTGCAAGAGAATCAAGAAGCTGTGCAATTGATGCTGGAGCAGGAATATTGTTGTTGTTAGTGACATCTTTGTTATTACTAGTGATAGATGCGAATGTTGGCGATTGGAAAAAGTTGTAGGCAGCGTAACATGCGTTCCATCGGGTTTTGAAGGCGCCAGTCGCAATATTTTTTTTTATTGCATCCAGTTCGGCTTCAAGGTTTTGCGAAAAACAAGTTGATGCTTTTTCGGCAGGTATGACTCGGAGAAAATTTCCAACAGCTCTAACACCGTTGCTTCGACACTGTTTTATTATTTCTATTATTAGTCAAATAAAACAAAAAACAAAAAAAGAGTACAAAAAACACAGTGTTCGAATAGTTTACCTTATCATTATCGTTTGCTGAAAAAATAGCACTTTCTACCAACACCGTATGAATGCTGTCACTAATTTCACTTTTTACTTGATCGTTCCCTTCTAACAACAATGTATCTCCGAGATTTGCAATTGCCCACGAAGCTCTGACACGCACTAATACAGCCTTGTCTTTTGCCAATGTCGGAAGTTTAGAAGCTAAAGAAATTATATACGCCAAATCCTGATAAAACAAATAAAAAGTTAAATAAAAACATTGGGGAAAAAAAAACAAAAAAAAACACGCAACTCGGCTGAACCAATCCAATGTGACCCACAATCCAGAAGTCAAACACGCACTACTCCTCACATTTTCATTCCAATCATCAAGCATTTTCAAAACACCGACTTTACAGAGCAGTTGCAAATTTTGTGGAAGTGTTTCAAACACATCAGCAGGGACATGCCCCAAAACTTCAAGCGCCAACGCTCTGACAGCAAACAAACCATGATTAATTGCATTCACGCATATATATCGTTCCAAAACGGAGCTCCACCATTCGCTGCGCTTCAGTATTAATTTTGAGTCCACAGGCAGTGGTTCGGATTTCCTGGCCATAGCATCGGCGGCAGCGACTGCTGCGACAGCAACTTCGGTTGCAACTGCCGCCGCCGCAAATTGCTCAATAAATTTTACGCATGCGACTTTAACAAGATCCGACGTCTGCTGTATACCTTTATTTTCAACACCATCATCCGTGCTGCCACTACTTGCATTATTCTCCAAAAAAAATGGAATAAGGATCTGTGGTTCGAAAACAGCACTCCAATCGTCCTTCACCAGAGAAAACTGGTTTCGAACGAACGCGCAAAGAGTTTCAAGCGAAGCAAGACGAATGTTTTCAATTTCCGTTATTGCTAATGAACTCGTAGTTGTTGTAATATTAGACCTTGGCTTGAGTGATTTAAATGCTGAGAGTATCAGATTTATTATTCGCGTTTTAGTAACGGCATTTGGAAGCTGAAAACCCGCATCCAAAAGCGCTGCATAAACTTCGAGCATTGCTACTTGAACTGTATCTGGTCATGAAGAAAATTAAATGAATGCTTTTTTTTTTGAATGAGAGAAGCTGTGTGTTTTGTGTATATGTATGAATGTTTGAGAGCGAAAGTGAGTACAAACCGTAATCAGCGAACGCCCCAGAAATATCCTGATACGAACAAATAGCATCAAAGCAATCTTGTCGAAGGTCTTTGTTATTATTTCCACCACCAGCACTACCTCCACTAAGTCGAGCATATGGACTCTCCCTGATAACCACCACTAAACATTTGAAATATCCCACAACAACAGCGGCATCCGCACAAACTGCAGCCATCGCGTTTATGGCACCCAACAAACCCTTATGCATGTCAACCACAAGTCGAGCAAGAGTCTGTGAGAGCGATGTGAAACTTTGAGTGGCGGTAGGTCGCGGCATATCTTCGGCAACGGCGAGATATGCAGCGCTTCCAGATATCAACGACTGCAACGCAAGCGATGCGGCGATTTTTAGTTTTGTTGATGCGTTTGGTTTCGACATTATTGCAAATAGGGATTGGTGATGTGGTGGAGATATAAATAAAGGGAGTTTTGTGTATATCTGTTTGGGTTGGGCCTGAACAATTTTTTTGAGTAATTTTATTTGTTAAAATAATTAATAAATAATAAAGTAAACTACCTTCGCTAGGTGTTGTAAACAGTATAAAGCATTCAGTTTTACTTTTTCAATAGAATATCGATCGGAATCACCGGAATCTGAAAATTCTGAATCCGATGACTCCGCTTGCGAATGAAGCGTCGGTTGGTTATTGCTTGTGACCGATGACCATGATCTCCATGAGGAGCCACTTGATCGGCGGTGATGGTTGGGTCCGTTGTTTGCAGAATCAGAAGAAAAAATTAAAGTATGTAGTCGCGAGCAGAGCTGTGGTGTGCAGATAGCAAAAGCGTTTTTGTTTTCGTTGATGAGAACTTGAATTCCTTTCAGAAGGGCAACGATCATCTGATTTATGTGTTAAAATAACCGAAAATATTATCGCGCAAAAAACAGAAACCCAAAAAAATTCAGAGGGAGTACCTTATCATAAAGAGTATCATTTCTGAAATTGTCTGATCTTTTTTCCATAAGACTATCCAAAAAAACTTGAAGAGTTGTTTCTTGAAGGTTCAATGCATTTTTCGAACTTCCAGTTTTCAGACATAGATTCGAAAGACACCGAATTGCTGCACGTCGCGATCCTGCCACCAAAGTCCAGCTACTACCACTGATTGTTGAATTGTTTTTCGATCCGCGTGCAATTGGAAGTAACGCCGAAAGAAGATTTGGTAGTTTCTGTGGAAAGAATCAACAAAACAAAAACACAACAATATCTGAATGTATCTTTACCTGCTGTATAAGCAAAACACTTCCAATTTCAATAATCACTGTCGAAAAGCTTTCCAGTACATCTGCCAGATCCGCATCGTCACAAGAAATAATAGCGTCTGCAAAAAAGCCCGATACAAGGTCTGCAACAGCAGCTTTATCGACGGCATCTGTAAATCGAGTCTACCAGATGAACATAAACAAATAAAATAACACTGAGACATGGCTTGGTATGGGGGGTGGAAAAAAAAAAGGACCATTGAGAAAGACGTTGAAATCGAGTGGCATATTGATGCAAGCTTGAAAGAGTCGGATTCTAATCGAGCGTGGGCAAAGGCAACACGCAGTTGTTGTAGATTCTGGGGGAAAGAAATGTAAAACACAGCGAAGGGTTTGTTTGTTTTCATACAGTTGCAGCGAACTGAGCAGCGGGGGTCTTGGCAGAATGATTATTATTAATGCCGGCAGTGGAATGCTTTGATACGGCCAGTTTCTGATTTGGCGGAGCAGTGGCTAGTGACATGTTCAAATGTTGGACTTGGAGATTTCGATGATTGATTTTTCGATGATTGTCAGTGAAGCAACAAAAAACACGAAAAAGGTTTGTCTTTTTTGATTCCAACGAGTTCCTCGCAGCGGTCAATCCGAACGAGAGCCAGCAGCCTGCATTGGATCTGCTTAAAGCAAACAACTGGCGGCGGTGGCGGCGATTACCCTGCTTTTACCGGAACACTCCTAGTCTCACTTGCAAAATACTAAAACAAAAAACAAAAAAACACTTCGCACTACCCATCCATGCAGTCATTATGAGTGACCGCAAGGCCGTCATTAAGAACGCTGACATGAGCGAGGAGATGCAGCAGGATGCTGTCGACTGCGCCACTCAGGCCATGGAAAAGTACAACATCGAAAAGGACATTGCAGCCTTCATCAAGCGCGAATTTGACAAAAAATACAACCCAACCTGGCACTGTATTGTTGGAAGGAACTTTGGTTCCTACGTGACGCACGAGACAAAGGTATTAATCCATCTCGCCTCCTCTATCTGCCGTGTCTCTTTTAATCTTGTTTCCTGTGGACCCCTGTAGCATTTCATCTACTTTTATTTGGGTCAGATAGCCATTCTTCTTTTCAAGGTAAGAGAGTTGCTTATTATTGTTATTTATTTATTCATTGTTGACGCATCGTCTTTATTTTGCTCAGTCTGGATAATACTGGAGCGACTTGATCGTTTCTTGGATTGTTTTGCCGTGTTCTTTTATATTTTTTTTTCTTTTTCTTCAATAAACCCAGTCTTTTTTGAAATTGTTGGCTGGTTTTTGATTTGATTGGGATTTGATTGAAGGGAAATACTTTGAATTGAATGGACGGTGTGGCGTTGGGTATTGCAGTTGGCGCGGCGTATGTCGGGATCGGTGTATACGGCGCAACGTGGGTGGCGTGCGGCAACGCGATGGCAGACCGTAACTCGCCACGAGCCATGCGCGCGCGGATGGTCGGCGTGCTTGCCGTTTCAGCCGCCATGTGCTTTCTATCACAATCGCTTTTTCACATACCAAGCAGTAACAACTCCAGCTCTGCCTTCCCGAATGTTACAAACAAGAACACAAATACTTGCTCCAACTGCAACCCGCATTACCACCCCCTTGTTTCGTTCGACTTGCGCGATCTCACAAACTGTCTGCGTGTTTTACTACTGGTGGCCCTGCTGTTCCTCGGTCCTGTTGCATGGGCCATTCGGTCGCGTGATGCCCTCTTCCATGCCGCCCCTCTTACTTCACTTCTTTTCTGGCGTGCCATCGTTGTTGTCAGTATACTTATTCGTTCCACCTTTTATAGACATCTTTGATTAAAAAAACAAAAGGCCCCCTTCTCCGAAGAAATTTGCTTTCGATGCTGTATAATTCCCATCTTTAAAGCCTCTGGCTACTCTGATTCAGTTTCCATCTTTGCCACTCCTTTGATCTTCGGAATTGGTCGGTTTCTATCTTTTAAGCTTTTTTTAAAATCTACAATAGCGTCTGATTTGATTAACCCTCCTCCAATTAAATACACTGCTTGAAACTATCCAGCTCATTTACACCACATGCGAGAAAATTACGTTAACCATCCTACCTACTCTTCCTCTTCGCCAACTGGAAAACAACGGGCATTCAAGGAAAGTGCAATACTCTCGCTCTGTCAGTTTGCATATACAACATTATTTGGGTGGTTTGCGGCATTTGTGTTTTTGCGCACGCAGAGTTGTTGGCCGGCAATTTGTGCCCACGCACTTTGTAACGCCTATGGTTTTCCTGATTTGACTGTTTTTCGAAATTTTGCGCATGGTGAATGGGAAAATGTTGATGGTTTGTTTCTGTGATTCCCCTTCTTTTTTTTTTTTTTTTGTTCACTTTATACCGCGTTACTTCACAATTAATGAAATCTTTCCCTGTTAGTATTAATTGCCGGACTGTATTTTGCTGGCATAGCTATCTTTTGCGCTTTGCTTTATCCATTGACAGAGTGATGATAAAATAGAATAGAAATGCTAATTTCAAAGTTTGATTGAAGACGAACTATTGCAGATTTTTTTGTTTATGCAGTCTACTTTTTGCATTTGTGAATGACTGGACGCTGTGCTGAAATAGGATTACATTTTTTCGTGTATCCTAATACTCTGTGGATTCACCAAACAAGCTTGGTTTCGGAGAAAAAGTTGAAACAAAAAAACCACAAAACATCGAGTTCAAACTGACGTTTTGGAACTTCAGCCACCAGTTCCACCGTCTTGCCTTTTTGCTTCTGTTACTATTTTTTTGTACTCTTTCGTTTTTAAGTTCTACTTTGTTCTTATCTGTTTCAGGTATTATTCTTTCTTTTTTCCATCTCTGTCAGGTTTTGTTTTTATTTTTATTTTGTGTGTGTGTTGGACGCAGTCAATCTTGCTTCACAACATGTCTTACTCAACCGGAATCCCACTGGCAAACGATGCTGCTAAAACAACCCTTTGGATGGGCGAACTCGAGCCTTGGATGGACGAAAACTACGTCAGACAGCTTTGGTATTTTCGTTTTTCTTGCTTGATCCCTGCTTGCTCTTCTTCGGACACGCGAAAACCCGAAACGCCAATCCATCAACTGTCGCTAACGAGGTGAAATCAATTCCCTCATCATAGGAACTCCATTGGCGAGAATGTTACTGTGAAGATGATCCGGGATAAAATGACTGGGTAGATTATTTTTTTTTTTTCTTGCCCAGGCACGCCGCCTCGCTGCCCCGTTAACTTTGATCCACAAAACAGCCATAGTGCCGGCTACTGCTTCGTTGACTTTGGAAACAATGCTAGTGCCGCCCGACAGCTTGCTGGACTTCAGGGATCCATGATCCCTGGAACGAACCGTGTCTTCCGTCTGAACTGGGCTTCTGGCGGTGGTCTAGTTGATCGTAGAGAAAATATTGGGCAAGAGTTTTCGATTTTTGTGGGCGATTTGGCTCAAGAAGTAAACGATATTGTTCTACTGGTTGGTTTTTTTTATCCAAACTTCATCCCTTCCTGTACATACGTCAAATGAATTGTCTTTCCTTTCCTTTTTTTATTTATTTTCTTTTTATTTCTACAGAACACTTTTCAAGTTCGCTATGAAAGCGTTAAAAGCGCCCGTGTTGTTCTTGACCCCGCAACTGGAATGTCTCGTGGTTATGGATTCGTAAAGTTTGCGTCCGAGATTGACTCTCAGCGGGCAATGACAGAAATGAACGGCCAGTTTTGTGGAAGTAGGGCCATGCGAATCAATGTTGCAACGCAAAAGAGTAAGCTGATGCAAGGAGGTCCGACTGGAATGGGGATTGGTGGTATGGGAGGTGGCCAAGGCGGAATGGGTCAAATGGTTTGTTTTCCCAGTATTTTTTTTCTATTGAGTCATTTGATTTTAATTTTTATTAGGGAGGGATGGGGATACAGCAAGGTTACTATCCGTTCAACCCAGCGGCGATGCAAGCACAGATGCAGCAGATGCAAATGCAACAATTGCAGCAACCTGGTGCGGGGCCTCAAATTACATCTACAATTAATGGACAACCGATGACTGGTGGCCCTGGTTTTGGAATATCTGTAGGAGGTGGCTTCAATAATTTCCCAGACCCGAACAACACAACGGTTTTTATTGGAGGATTAAATCCAACTGTTGGGGATGATGAATTGCGTAGGTTTGTATCTTTTTTTGGTTTCTTGTTTTTTATTATTTTAAATTGGCTAAAAAAACAATGGATTTTTCAGTCATTTTAGTCAATTCGGCGAAATTGTTTACACAAAAATTCCTCCCGGGAAAGGCTGCGGATTCGTACAGTTTTCGAATCGCCAATCCGCTGAATATGCGATTCACCAAATGAATAATGCCGTCATTGGAGGAAATCGTGTTCGTCTGTCTTGGGGAAAGTCTCAAGCTGCAATGAAGGGTGTGTTCTTTTTTTCTTCTCTTTTCTTTTCTGAAACTCACCACTTCATTTATTTATTTTTAGACCAATAACTTAAGGAAGAGATGGATGATTACTCTATTGTTTCATGTCTTTGTTTTTTTGTTTTTTTCTTTCATTTTTTTTTTTTTCCCGTTTTTGCTTTCTGGATTCGCACACGTTTTTCGACTGGGTTATGACGACCATTTTCATTTACTTCTCTCACCCTTCTGGTTTGACTCACTTGTATATGTGTTGCTTTTTTTTTTTTTTTTTTGTGTGATTGTTTGTATGATTGTTTTTATTTTTTGTTATTTTACTCTGTTTTTCTTCTTTTTTCTTTTTCTTTCTTTAATTTAACGTTGTTGTTCTCCTGCGTATGATTTTTGTTCCTGTGCTTTCTTCAGCTCAGAGTTTCCATTAAAAAATACGGTTGTGGTTTCACTTTGCCTTTTGTTGTGTTGACTGTAAATCCCCGACATGGAAGTGTTTCGAAAATCTCCGAAAGGCACACTTCAAACTGTTTTACTTTTTTTCCCTTTTCTTTCATCTGAAAAATAACATTGATTCAATACTTCGACTGCGAGCATCTGATTCAATCTGCCTGCACTTGAGCAGTTTATCTTGTCGGCGCGGTATCGCTCGGTGATGCTGTGTTTGATTTCCCTCTCCTGCTCCTGCTATTCCCTTTTCTTTTCTGTCAGTAACGACGCAAAGACGGGAGCCTCCCCTCGTGAAACAGGGGCACTCTCGTCGTTGGTTCCGGAGCATTCTTTATAGTGATGTATATTCCACTGCCAAGGCGTCGAAGATGAACTGAAGGTGTCCTACCAATCCAATATTCTATGGCGCTTGCTCTGAACCTATTTGGTGGGTCACTATGTGACTGTGAAGCTTGGGCAAACCCATTGGATTTACATTTCCTCTCTCTCTCCCGTTTAATTTGTTTCTTGTAAATCCAAGAAAAGAACTCATCATGCAACCGAGTGTATTCTCCAACTGTCTGACGCTCGAATTGTGTCTACCTTTTTGCACGAAGTAAAAGTTTTATTTCTCAATTATGACCTGCGCCAGTTTTTGTTGACCCCCGTCACGTCACCCCTTCTCTTTGACAGAGATTTGTGATCATTGTTTTTCAATTGTGGGTTCTCTAGTTGCCGCGTCTGATAATAATTGATTTTGGCCTTTGGCCCGAAATACACCAGAAACTCATCCGAAGAGAGGCATAAATTTGATAAATGAGTGAAAGGTGTTTTGACCATTCAAACTGGTTCATTTTTTAGGCCATACAATAATCATTTATAGAAAAAGTGTTCCAAAAGCACAGTAAAATTAAACAATTTCAATGTAATATAGACAGTCACTTGATTGAATGTAGTTATGCAAAAGTAAAATGTCCATTCTGCAACAAACTGATCTCACTTTCATCCATTCAATCTCATTTCCAATGTACTCTCAAGATGACAAACTCCTTTTCAATTTGCACAATCTTGAATTGGAGAGAGTGAAGAAAGAGGTTGCCATGATTATAAATGATGGAGTTGTGCTGTTGAAAAAATACCAAACAAAATGGCTCATGCATCCTGTTACATCCAGTGTCCTAATAACCATAACCACAAAAAAGACTCAGAAAACACAATCTTAGTGAGAACAGTTTATTCAAAACTTCAATCTAATTTGAAGAGGAATTTGGAGACCAATGGGGCTGTTCAAGTGCAAATAATTGATAATGGATGTGAAAGGAACTCAATGAGATCTTCAAGCATGTATTCAATAATGTCAGTGAAAATAAAAACAAAAATCAAGGAACCAAAGAGGACTAGATCATAGGACTCTTCTACTGTCTTCAAATTTGAACAATTTTTAAGTTGGCAGAATCATTCTTCAAACACTTTAGCAATCTCTTCTAGGTTACTATATGATTCTTGGTAGGTTCATAAATAATATTAGATCAGTCCACAACTCATCTCAGGATTAATGACAATCTGTTTTGAATATAGCACATGAGCGCTCTTCTTACTGATTAAAATGCTTCTTTGTCTACCTGTTGAATCCTGCAAAGGCAGATTCATATGAACTGGTGGAATTGGCACAGTAAAGTACAATTTAGATTTTTAGAATTTCATTATTTATTTTCCAAGAATAGAACAATTTAAGATGCCCAATTCCATGCCTCAAATTAAAACTTTTGTGCCTCATTTCTAATGCCACAAAATATTGATTAAAAACTAATTTTCTCAGCAAAAGAAATTGTTCAAATGTAAAAGACAAAGTTAGAACATTTAATCCCTATTCTTGAATTTTGCTGTGAATGAAATAAATATTATTTTCTATCACAGTCATCTAATAAATAATACCATTTCTAATTCTATTAAATATTATTTAACATCTATTCAGCTTGTATAACCAATGAAAAACAAGGATGGCAGATAAGCAAAAACATTACAAAGACAGTTTGAAAGAAGAAAAGTGAAAGAGATCAAGATGGCACAACAGACGGCAGTCTTAAATCTAACACTGTCTTGTAGTATTCTTTGCCTTTCATTAGTTTCCGTATTTTGTTGAATTGAAATTTTTGTTTTTTTTTTGTTTGGCTTGGATGCTGTGTTTGATTGTGATTAGCAAGTGGACTCAATTTTTAACTGCAGATGCTCAATCTCTTGTTCAAGTTCATTTATCCTTTAAATAAGGGTGCATGTTTATTTGAAAAGGATTCTCAAGTTTGAGTAGATGAGTTGGACCCTCAATGACAACAGACTCATTGACACCAAAATGAGGAATCACACATTTGGACATTGTCAAATTAATTTTTTTTCTTCCACAATGTTGACATAACTATTACATAGAACTTTGTACACAATTTCCATTGGGAGTGATTTGTTCATGGAACAGCATACCTCATTTTGGCTTGATTATAATATTAGAATAGAAAATAAGTTTTTTGAAATAAACTATTTATTGAATCAAAAAGTGTTTCCACTTATTTAAACAATAAACAGCATAATTGCCCAAACTCCAAAGTAAATCATTTTTATTAGATGCTGCAAGGAGAAAAGAGTAAAACGAAAAATGGTGGTGGTGTTTCCCATTAGGGAAGAGTGGTGATGGAGGGTGCGACAAAAAAGAAGAATTGCATTCATTTGCTTTGTCCATAGTCGTTGACAAAAGGCGGCAACTAACAAATTCCAAGTACTTGCTAATTGATTTTCAGTAAACTAGATTTTATACTATTTTTGAGTTGAAACTTGCATTCCACATGGTTTCTAAAAATATTTTGTTGCCGATCCTGATAATTTTCAAGACAAAACAATTATTTCGACAAAATTCTAACATGTGCTCCAGTTGGTCAACTTTTGTTACTAATAAAATTTGTTTCTTGGTAATAATGCAGGTTTTACTGTTTTTGACTTTTTAGAAAATTAGAGTAAAGGCGATGGTTCTTTGTGATCCATTACACAACATTACTGTTTAACATTAACAGCATAATCGGTAATTGCGCAATTGATTGCAAACTTAATAGAATAGAAGGGAATGGTGTCTCAAAGAAAAGAGTGATTTGTCATAAAATATTTCTTTTGTCTTTGATCAGGAGAGATTGCGCAAATGAAGCTCTTCTCGGAGACCAAGGTGATTGAACACGACTGGGCGGTGGTGACACAGGCCAACTGGAACAAGTACCCGAATGCGCTGTCCGACCACGTGCTGTCGGTGGACATACTCAACCGCACGGTAGACGCGGCAACGGGCGTGCTGCACACTGAGCGGCTGATCTGTGCGAAGCAGGCGTTGCCGGCAATCCTGACGCGGCTAGGCCTGGGCATTCCCGACGTGGCGTGGTTCCGTGAGGTGTCAACACTAGATCCGCGCTCCAAAATCTACACGGCAACCACCGTCAACCTGACTATGCGCGACCTGATGATTGTCAACGAATGCGTGGTCTACAAGGCCATCAGTTTGCTCCCGGCTTTGATTACTAGCTCCGCTGCGGCCGGCCCCTCTGCCTCCTCTTCTCCGCCTTCCCCCTCCTTCTTTTCCTCGCTTTTTTCCTTGGCACCGACACCAACACCGACACCGACACCGACACCGACACCACCTGCATTGGTATCCTATTCGACTGCAAACTCTACTAGCAACAGCAACTTTACCGAGTTTATCCAGACTGCCGAATTCCATGCTCAGTTTGGAATCTCTTCAATCAAACGCCTCGTCGAAGATGCCGCCGCGTCACGCTTCAAGGCGAATGCCGCTCGTGGTTTACAGGGTCTCGAAAGTGTCATAATGCGCATCTTAGGCGAGTTGGAAGCAAAGGAAGCCCACGCTCACCAACCAGAGCAATGATAACGAACCTCATTAAATTAAATTTGGATAACGGCGCAAAGGCGTAGGAGAACAGTAGAGTTAATATGGAGGAAGAGAGAGTGATGGGGGAGGCATTGTTGGCTGCATGACCGAATGGATGAGTGAGTGAGTACTTGGTAAATGAAGATTATTATTATTGTATTGTTCCGAAAATCAATCATGAGAATTCGCGGCGCAACTCCTTGACGACGGCCGCCAGAGCCTCGGGATTTGCGCCGAGTTCGCAAAGCGCCACGCATGACGCCAGCTGCTCCTTGGTGAGGCCCGTTGCGAGCAGTTCCGATATTTGGAACAACACTGCCAGCGAAGCTTGTGCCCGATTTGTGTTTGAAGAATTCGTATTCACAGTATTTGTGTCTGTATTCGTATTTCTATTAGTCGCGCTGCTGCTGTTGCTGTTTGTGCTTGTGCTTGTTTCTCCGACGTTCACTGTTTTGCTTGGTGAGCTGTTCATTTTTTCAGCCAACAATTTCAGTCAATAATCTGCCCAACATCACGCATCGCACGTACAAAACAAAATGAGTCTTGACGAACAGATTGCTATGCTGATGCAATGCCAAATCATCAGCGAGCCGCAAGTTCGATCGCTGTGTCTTAAGGCCCGCGAGATTCTCATCGAGGAAAGCAACGTACAACCGATTGCCGCCCCTGTCACTATCTGCGGCGATATTCACGGCCAGTTCTGGGATCTCATTGAGCTTTTCAAAGGTTAGGAAGGCGGATTTTGGCGGGCGATTCGTGCCCAGCCTGCGGATTCTATTCAATTCGAAGTTATCTAACAAATTATCTCAAACCAAATCTGTTAATACTTTATACTTTCTTTCTTCACTTTACTTTAGTCGGCGGATTATGTCCAGAGACAAACTACCTCTTCATGGGTAAATAACATTACTTACGACGAAATCCATATCTTCTATTATTTCTGCTTTCGCCAACCCAACAAAACATAAACAAAAAAAACAAAAACGCAGGTGATTTCGTTGACCGTGGTTTTTATAGCGTCGAAACTTTCTTGTTGCTCTTGGCTCTTAAAGTATGTTGAAAAAGTAAAAAAAGGCTGCGGAAAATTGGGAATTGTTATATTATCGAGCTGTAGGCAAAATCGAATAATCAATCGAATATAAATATCAGTAGAAGCATGAAGAGGAAGAGCACGTAAAAAGAAGCAATGATTCAAAAAAAGCGAGATTCTCAAACACGAACAGCGAAAGAAGCAAAAAACAAAGAAAAAAACGCGTTATCAATATATATTTATAAACACATATTCTTTAGGTAAGATATCCGGACCGTGTCACCCTCATCCGCGGTAATCATGAATCCCGACAAATCACACAAGTTTATGGATTCTACGACGAATGTTTACGAAAATATGGAAGCGTGAATGTGTGGCGATACTGCTGCGATATTTTTGATTACCTTAGTCTCAGTGCGATTATTGATGACCGTATTTTTTGTGTTCATGGGGGGCTAAGTCCTAGTATTAACACTTTGGACCAGGTTTACAAAAAATACACAAAAAAACAAAAACCCCTCCTTTTTTTTTCAATTTCTCTCTCTGTCGCTCTCCCCCATTCACTTTCTGATTGAAATATAAACCAGATACGTGTTATTGATCGAAAGCAAGAAGTTCCGCATGACGGTGCAATGTGCGATCTGTTATGGAGTGATCCAGAAGAAATTGAAGGATGGGGATTAAGTCCGCGAGGGGCCGGATATCTGTTTGGCGGCGACATTGTGAACCAGTTTGTCCATACAAATAAGCTTGATTTGATTGCACGTGCACATCAGTTAGTCATGGAAGGATGTATGTACTTTGTTTGTACAACAACATTTTTGTGTGTTTTTTTAATCAAAGAATCAAAATAATTTTAAAACGTTATAGATAAATTAATGTTCAAAGACACTATTGTTACAGTTTGGTCGGCACCAAATTACTGCTACCGATGTGGAAACGTTGCAGCCATTCTTGAGTTTGACGAAAATCTGAAGACAAACTACAAAATATTTGATGCTGCACCACAGGTAAAATTGAATTTTAAAATATTTTGGGGTGGATAAGAAATTTTTTTTTATCTTTTACAACTCCTTCTTTTCTCGGTTTTTTTTATTTATTTTTCTTTAGGACTCACGTGGTTTGCCTGCAAAGAAACCAGCACCAGATTATTTTTTGTAGAAAAAGAAGCCAAAATTTTTAAAATTTTTTTTTTCGCGTTGAAGAAAACAAAAAATAATTATATTATTCACAAATAATAATATTAGAGTGTAACTTCTTCAAAAAAGTGAAACTTTGGCCAGAAAACAGTTCAAAAACAAAGTAATGAATGTTTACAATAAGAGCCAGTTTTTCATGAATTTGACTTTATGCAAGTTTCTTTCCAGTTGCAACAAATTCGTGATGAAAACAGGGATTACTAATAAATCAATTGATAATAATTCATAAAGATAAAGGAGTGAGTGAAATGAGTGAAACTAGTTTTGGTGGAGGAAAGTCCAATTTTTTTTTTTGCTTTTTGGAGTAAAACATGTAGGCACTTTTGAACTTGAAATCATTTAATTTTCTATACCTCTCATCAACAAATCCCTCTCAAAAATTCTTTCAATTAATTTAATGTTTAAAAATTTCCTTTTTGTATTGACATGCAGTTCAGAAGGAAAATAAAGTATCTGAACAGATTTTTAATAACAAAACCCCAATTATAGATTTTTCCTTTAATAATTCATGGTGTTTATATTGTTTGATCTATCCATACAACATCTTCTCAAGCTAGTACTTGTATTTTAAGTATCTGTTTGCTTTGCCAAAGCTTCGTTTTGAAAAAAAAAGCATTTTCAAAAATACTTCTTTGACTCGTTTAATTGATTTAAAGTCAGATGATGCATTGATGAATGGCCAATGTCCAAAACATATTAATTTCAAAGAACATATATGAATCCAATTTCACTTGAATAAATCTAATTACCAAAAGTAATTATTTGCTGTTACCATTTTCATCAATTTTTTTGAAAGGACTATTTCAAAAATCCATATATAAAAACTGTGTCAACATTAATTGCAATTCTTGAATTTCACTATGAATGAAATAAGCTTTATATTCTTTCACAGTATCTAATAAATAATTAACTATTATTTAACATATATACAGCTTGTATAACATAATTTATTTCTAAATCTAACAGGAGATACCTAAAGTGGCTGTTAGATTGCTAGAGGTGTAACCAAGGACACAATGAAGAAAGCTAACAGAAAGTGTCAGATGGCAGTCCTTTGTTTCATCTGACAAGCATTTGGCATCTCCCAGTATTTTTCAAGAAAAGAAAACCAAGCTGACAAAGAATTTTTGAAAGTAAACCAAAGAAAACATAAATTGTTTTCTGATTGGGCTATTCAACAAGTCAAAACAAAAAAAACAAAAAATGAAAAAAGAAAATGAATTAAAAAAATTTATTCATCAATGGAAAAATGAAACAATGGTTAAGTTTACTTGCATAAAAGGTGTGGCTGTTAAACAAACACACATTGAAGTTTGCTGAAATTCAGATATATCTAATGTCAATGCACTTATTGTATATGAAAAGGAGCAACTTCAAAAAAAGTACAGGAATGAGTTTCTTGCCAGCCATCAAAGTTCTGCACACAAGTTTAATATCTAACTCCCATAAAATTGGATGGTTCATGCTTCTAGACCTTGTCAAAGGATTAAAACTATGTGAGAATGTGTATCATACCAACAGACTATGGGAAATTGAGTTGGCTGCAATGGCACTAAGATTAAATACCAAAAAAGTGAGGTTTTTCCTCTACAAGATGCGGCAATGATTGCAATAAGGATTACTAGCTTTTTTGCAATGGCAAAACTATAAAATCGTAATGGACATTGTTCAATCAAAAATGTATTTTTGGGTTGTTGTATATTTATAGACAAACATTAATAAGTAAATTTGAATGTGTTCACCGCCTAGCATGATAGTCCCTGTATAACAGCACACTTTCCAACTCATCTATGAAAATCATCAAGTGAGACAGATAGCATCAAAATGCACATACATCATCAAACTGGATTTTAAAGTATTATTAAGCAATTTGGACATTTGTCAACAGAAACATTTTTGTACAAAGCCAACCAGACTTTTGTGAGAGATCTCTGGAATTTTGCAGATTTACATGCTGCAATTACAGATAATTCTTTCAGTATTTGACAGTAGCAATTTGCTTACAAATACCTGATTTGGAGCATTATCTTATTCATGTGATTATACTTTACTTCTTTATTGTGATCACAGGACAGTCTTGTAAATTGCTATTTCCTGCTGTCCTGCCTTGCATCTCTTGTTTTTCTTGGGATTTTTGGCTGGAGCTCAATTAGCTATATAGCTTTCTATTTGGTTTGATCAAGCTTGAAAGTCATTCTTCTGAGTTTTGGTAGGCTAATCTGGAGTCAAAGTATCCTGTTATTGACAGTGTGAAGCTGTCTCTATCTCTTCTTTGTATCTACAATTGAGATTTGCTATTATTGAAACTGGCCACAATAAGCCAGGCAACACATAAGACAAAATATATCAAATTTTTGTCTACTTTTTGCAACTCAAATGGAAATATGCATATGTTTTATGTTTTCACTTTGAGTCATAACTATGGTCTCAATAACTCTGCTACCAGCAACAAAATCAAAAATTCTTCAACACAATGTTGAAATCTTTGTTACAGCAGCAGGAATGAACAAAATGGAACAAAAACAGAAATAGTGATGCAGATCCTAACCAGATTTGTAGTGCAAGAAAAATTGATTCAATATGGAAAACACACACTGGCACTACAATGTGAAGTCTCAGACCATGTATCATTAATTCTGTTATACATTACACTGTTACCAATATATTAATCATTCTACTCCACTTATAATTCTTTTTATTATTATATAGACTCTTCTTTTGTATAATACAAGACTTGTGGTTATTGGCACCAAGTAATATACTAGTAGTAGCAGTTGCTGCATCATGGAAATTGAGAGTACTGAATGAAAAACCCCCAAATGAAACTGAACACAAACACAATCATAAATTGTTTGAAAAAAATTTAAAGAAAGAAAGGAGATAAACTTGTGTTTGCAGATAATATAAGTATAATAAGGAGAAGGACTTTTTCTGACTCAAGTTAATCGTGGAGCTGTAAGTTGGTGGCACTTGGGGAACAAGAGAGTAAGGGGCAATTTCAGAATGCAGAGAGAAACCACAATGAAACTGTATTCTTCTTGTATCTTCAAAAGAACAAGAGGTGTTCTTTGCATTATTAGAAGTATAATTTCAGTTTTTTTGTTTTGTTTTTATGTTTGTGCAATTATGTCCGAATATGGAATGTTTGACTTTGAATTTGCCAAACGCGGGAAAAAATGGCGTAAAAAAAGGGGAAAAAAATCATGGACAAACTATGGAGGTAGAGAGAGGTTTACAACGCCAAAAACGCCAGGCGCGCGCGCGCACTGGGAGAAAACAGCGACAGAGTGAGAGGGATGAAAAAACAAGTACACAATATAATTTTCAAGAAAAAATGAGTGACACTGAAAGTGCAACAGCAACACCCACAAAGACTGCCACGGCCAGCGCTGCGGCTGCACCAACATCCGCAGCGCCAACCGCCGCCGCCGGCGAAGCCAAGAAGGCGGCAAAGAAGCGCGCGGCAAAGAAGGCCGACCATCCTACGTGGAAAGACATGATTGTGCAGGCGATCATTCACCTGGTAAACAACGCTCCCGGCCATTCTCCTTCTTGTCTGCGGCTCCCCAACAAACTCTCCTGCGCCACCGCCTTCTTCCGGCCGCCCTGCCTTCCCGTGCCCCCGCGTACCACTTGTCC
>JADGJH010000264.1:0-15883 GCA_027596945.1 Physocladia obscura
TAAACTATTTCATTTAACATTTAATATTGTGCATTCAGTTTGTATATCTAAATATAATTTCATTATATTTAACAAAGTCATCACATATATCTCTTTAAAATCCCTTTTTTTGTCTTTCCCAAAAGTTTTGAAAATAGCTGTTAGTGAATGACTTGATATAATTCCACTCAAGAATCAAAATTTAATTACATTGGTGTTTGAGGTAAGCAACCAAAAATATCTGTTTTAGATACAAAAGCAAGTGATATTGAACATTTTATGAACCACTCCCAGAAGTAAATTTGAAGAAATTAAAGAATGCAACAATATGTTTAGCATTTTTTGATGAAATCAAACTGTATTAAAGCCAAGTTTCATGTAGCTCATTTAAATCATTACAATACTCACTTTCTATCAAGAAGTAATAAATTGCCATATAGTTAGTTTAAATTTCAAGATTATTTACAAAATTATTCCTACTGATACAAATTCTGCAATGAGAATAAGATCAAATAGACAAAAGGTAAGCATTTTCTTATTTACTTATACTTGGTCATAAACTTTCGGGTCAGTGTCTGAAAACCTATTATTAATATATTGAATGGAAGACATGAAATTTTTTTGTCTTGTCCACAAATTGCTGACAAATAGCTTATCCAAGTTTCTTGCTTTGTGAGAAACCAAGTTAGGAAAGTTTCCTGGTGATTATATAAATGCAATATTGCTTTTGAATCTTTCACAATCGCCACGATACTTAACATTGGTGAAGAAATCTTAAGTTCGTTTTCATTTGGAAAAATGACAGGAAAAGCATTTGCAATCCTGGCAAACAACAGCTCAATTCGAATCAAAAACAAGAGCGCCGTAGAGGCGAAACTTACACAGATTGAATCTGACGGAATCAGCAAAGTCCATGTTATCAGTGGTGCGAATTTATCTACTTTTTTCTTTCTCTAAACTACCCCACAAACGGTATTAAAATAGACTTTGACATGACCATAACTCGATACTGGCACAATGGTGTCCGCAGTCCATCAACGCATTCTATTTTGACGCGAAGTGACAGAGTTTCAGATGAGGTTCAACTTTTTAATTTTTTATTTTTTTTTCAACAAACCATCTCCGCAATATACAATTGCACAGTTTCGTACGCAAACAGATGTATTGTACAAAAAATACTATCCAATGGAAATCAGCACCACACTATCTTTTGAGCAAAAGTACGCAGCGATGGCAGAATGGTGGACTCATGCACATCGACGTATTGTCGAGCTTCATCTCAGCAAAAAAGATTTGCACGATATCGTTGCCACAACAAGCTCGCCGGTGGTGTTTCGTGATGGGGTACAACACGTTATCGAAGCTTCTGAAACTCTTGGTGTGCCGTTTTTAGTATTTTCTGCTGGAATTTATGGTTGGCTTCCAAACTCTGTTCTGTTATTATCACTGTTCTTTTATTTTCGTGTGTTGATTTTTTCTTTTGTTTTAGATGTGATTAAAGAAATTTTGGAACAAGAAGGCTTGAAACGAAATAATGTACATATAGTATCAAATCGGATGAAGTTTGATGAAAAAGATGTGTGTATTGGATTCGAGGATCCCATGATTCACACGTTCAATAAAAACGAGGCAGGTGTTCATGGGGCCCCATACCAGGCTGCAATTGATCAAAGGCCAAATATTGTACGTTTTTTTTTTTGTTTTTTTCCTTTTTAAGCTTTTATGGGCAATTTTTCATCCGCGTTAATTTTCTATGGGTCATAATAATCGAAAGAGAATTTGCAATAGATATTGATGGGTGATTCGTTGGGGGATTTGCGCATGAAGGAGGGTGTAGTTCATAGTACAAGTTTGACAATTGGGTTTCTGAATCACGATCCGGAAGTGTATTTGGACGAGTATCTTGATGCGTATGATATTGTTGTGCTTGACGACACCAGCATGTCTTTTGTTGGAGACCTGCTTTTTTTTATTTGAACAAATCCACCGAATAAAACGAATACATCCATTCGATGGAGTCAGAGGAACGGGACTGTAGTGTATGTTTTAGCAGTGTGTTTGTGTGGATTGGCAGTGTGGCAAGCAGCGACAGTGAGGAGCCGCGAGAGTTTCAGTGCGGTCATGTGGTGTGCGGCGAGTGTTTGGCGCAGGCGGTGAGTGGCTTGAGCGTGTGTCCACACTGTGCACGTGCGCTCTCTCCAAACTATAACAGCGACAATACCGACAACAACCGCCTCATCACCTCCAGGAATGATCGTGTAAGTGGCGTCAACTCAACCACTACCCCTACCAGTAACTATGCAAGTCCCGGTGCCAATAGTGGCAGGACGAGCCGCGTCAAAAGAAAACAGCCTGAATTGGAAAACAGCACGACCGGTAGCTATAACCCTCACAGCGCCGAAATTCAGGAGGCGATTGCGCGGGCCATTGAGCTATTTTATTCGCACGCTGAGTCTGACAGTGCTGCGTCCGTGTCTGACTATCCTGAATTCAGGGCACTTGTCGCATCACTAGCCACAGCAAACGCGGTCGACGAGTTGATCGACATTATTGGCACTACTCCTGTAATTGCCGCAATTTCGGACCCCATTTCGACATCTTCCTCTTCTGTTCCGCCGTCTTCCGCCTTCACTTTCTCTTATTCTGTTCCCGAGTTTTTACCGTCCTATAGCGCGTCGGCGTTGTCGCGAAACGATGTGAGATGAAATTTCGACAACCCCTGGGAACTTTAATGTCTCACAGTAAGCCGAGCTTACTCCTTTCTACTCAGACCCCGATTAGGCAGCAACAATCTGTCTCGTCTTCAGCACCTTCGTCGTCATTATCGCGCGTGCGTTATCTGGAATTTAATTGTAATAATTTACACGATAGATTTAGCAACAGTAACGGAAGTGGCATCCGTCCATGGGATCGGAAAGTGCGTATTTTGAAAAATTTGTTCAAAAAATCTTGCTATGCTGCAATTTTATTATTTTGTTTTGAGTTTTTTGAATCCTCGATTTTCTGTTTTTTATTTCCTTTTATTTTTTCAAGCTCAAGGAACGGTCTTCAATTCGAGATATACGTTTTTTTCAACCCCCTCGCAGTCGAAATCGAGATCGAGATCGAGCAAATCACCACAATTCCCAACGTCGGCCAATTCTATCACGAATTGAATCCTTACAAAACAGTGCAGGAAAGCTTGAAAATAATCAACGATACCTGCTAAAATATAAGCCTGCAGTTGGATCGCAGCGAGAAGATGTACGATTCGATATATTTGAGGCTAAACCTGCGGATATGATGATCTCGGTGATATTCAAAAACCTCGAAGTTATTCGAGTCAAGTACCTTGGATCCGCGAAAAAAAACGACCTTGATCGATACCGCGAGTTTTTACATCACGGCTACGAAAACTACGTATTTTTTTCCTTTACGCGGACAATGATGGACTCGAAAGACTGTATTATGGTGGACAGAAACATATGCAGTGTCCTCCGCGAAAATTCTGGTCTTAATCAAGTTATCGACGTTGCAAAATTTGTCAAATATAGTGGGCTTCTTTTAAATGAGCTGGGCGAAGAAATACAGGAAATCGCGCAAGTTAACGTAGGACTTGATAGAGATATTCGACGAAATGGATTCAATTTTTCAGATGGATGTGGGCGTGTGAGTAGAGATATTGTGCGACTTTTATTGCCCGATGTGTTACCTGTGCCGTCTGTGTTGCAAATTCGTGCACCTGGAATTAAAGGCGTGTTGGTTGTGGATCCGAGTCTTTCTGATAAAACAGTATGGTTTCGAAAGTCCATGCAAAAACTCGATATTTTGAACTTGAAAGACGACAAATTGATGTTGATTGCTACTTTGCAGATTGCTGTTGTTGGATATTCAAAGCCAGTTAGATGCCAAAGTTTAAATGCGCAAGTTCTTGCCTTATTGTTGGAACGGGGGTTGAATCCTGAGGTGATTTTTTTTTTTTTTTTTCATGTACCGAATTTTTTAAATTTATTTTCCAGACTATCATTCAAAAAGATCGCCAATATAAAGCTGCGGTAACGCATGCACTTGCAGATGTTGCGGCGGCGTTTGATTTTCTTCATATTTGCGGACACGACAGTCGGTTTGCCAAACTACATGAAATTTTGAATGAACAACATTTAACCCAAAAATCTGCACTACAACGGTTTTGGCACGAGCTTCGCAGCACACATTCGTCCGAAATATCGCAATGGCGAAGAGGAAATCACCACAAACAACGCAAACTAACGCTTAATAAACACAACAATCACGACTTCGAAGTTCCAAATACTGATCTCGATGTCCAACGGCGTATTCGAATTCCTCTTCGTGACTCGACGCTTTTATATGGAATCTGTGACAACCGGAATGTTTTGCGGCCTGGCACATGTCGTGTGCATATTACGCTGCTTAATAATACAGAGATTGTGTTAAACGGCCGTATTGCTGTCATGCGGAACCCTTGCTACCATCCTGGTGACATTATCATACTAAAAGCAGTGGATGCCCCAGAACTTAGCCATATACACAATGCTATTGTTTTTAGCGTCATGGGCGTCCGCCCTGATGCTGATAAATGTGCTGGTGGAGACCTCGATGGCGATCAATTTCGGGTTATATGGGATAAAGAAATTATTGCGTCCCTCCTAAATGTGGAGCCGTTTGATTATAATCCCGACAGAGTGAAGACGTATATTGCTGACACAGTGAGAAAGTTAGGTGTAGATATTAATGTCGGGGTAGGAGGGAAGGGGAAAGGAAAAAGAACCAGAAGAGATGATACCGAAAGCAGCGTGGATGAAGGAGTTACACAGGACGAGTTGATAAACTTCCTTATTGGAAATGGGCCATTTGATAACATGGTTGGGCTCATTGATTCGATCTTTGTTGACTTCCAAAAGTACGAATTTGTACCAAAGCCTGATTCGTTACTCAACAGAACTCAAGTGGTTGATTTTCTGACTGCTCTGTTCAGCGCAGGTGTTGATGCAATGGGAATCAACGTCGATGCTGTCTTGAAAGCTACCCGCAAGGAGATTGCCAAAAACCAAAGCGGTGAAATTTCGAAGTTTCGACGGCTTTACGAAGAAATTATTCGCAACACAGATGCAACGGCACAGTTTGCGAAATTGCACGATAAACCGGAAGTTTTGCTTCCGTTATTTGTTGACTCTGTGAACGACGAAAAACAACATTGGAGTGTTCTGGGATTCGTTGAAAATTATCGCCCGCAGCTTAACCAGAGTTACGCTGGAATTAAGTCGAGGATTTTAAAGATTGGGAGAAGTATGATGGAGCGGCGGGAAGTTAGGTCGTTTTTGAACGAACGGTTTATGAGTCATGTTAGCAAAGCGGTCTCGAATAACGCTTTTCAGCTGTGCTCTCAGGAACTTCAGGCGCTGGAAGCACGAATAAATGAATCTATCACGAAATTTGAGGTTTCTTTTTTTCTTTTATCATTATTATTATTTAGAAATTGAAAAGATACAGGATTTGGCAGCCAATAAAATTGACGAAGCTGACATTGATCTGATCAACAAGCAGCAAAAACAACAACAGGAGTTCGAAAGACTGTTTAATCAACACGCGAATTTCGGGATTGTCGGTGAGAAACTGGGGAAAATTATTGAAAATCAAGCTTTGTCTAGTGGGCAAAGAAATATTCCGGACATCTTGAATGTGGAAACAATTTTATTAAATGAATTGGAAATGCTGAAAGGGTTGGACTTTTTTGTTTTGTTTGTGTCAACTGACAGCATGAATTTAGTGACTTACCAATTTATGCGTCGCGACAAGCATTAATGGAATGTATTGATGAGAACCAAGTTGTCTTGATTCTATCGTCAACAGGTAAATATTCGTTTACTTTTTTTAATTTAATCTTTTTTAATTGTTTCTGTTAATTTTTGTAAAATAATATCAAAAATTACCAGGAAGTGGAAAATCGTCATGCACACCAAATTTTATTGTGAATGAACTCTTCTTTCGAGGAAATTTGTCTCCGTCCAAGCCCGTCATCGTAGCTCAACCGCGACGAAACGCCACAACGGCTCTTGCCGATTATCTCGCGAGTTCTCGGCGAACTCAAGTTGGCGAATCTGTAGGCTCGCATATTGGAAAGTCACGCGCCCGTGTCAACAAAGACCGAACGATTATAATCTGTGTGACATATGGAATTCTTGTGTCCTACGCACAGCGCGACCCGTATCTCCGAAACTATTCAGTGATAATATTGGACGAAGTGCACGAAAATTCGTCTGACTTGTTGTTTCTTTTTGGAATCGTCAAAAACGCGATGCTCTACAACAAAGAACTCAAACTTGTTCTTATGTCTGCTGCAGTTGAATCTGACAAGATAAAAATGTTTTTTGGTGAGGCATGCAAAATTATAACCGTGGAAGGGAAGATTTATTCTGTTGAGCCGTTTTATGTTGGGAATCTCACAAAGAATCCATTCATGTATATTAAACGTGCATTGAAAATTTGCGAAGATATTCACAAAATGCATCCTGTGGAAGGTAACTCAGATATCTTAGTGTTTTTGGCCACCAAAAAAGATATCGATGCGGCAATGAGCGAAGCAGAAAACTCCCTTAAATTCGCAGAGAAATTAAAGCTGCACCCGTTCCCATTGCATTCGAAAATGAGTGAGGCGAAGAAAAAATTTATTATTAATCGTGGTCCGTTAAAATTTTGGGAAAAACTCGAAGATTATAAAGCTAGAGCTGAAGTAAGGTTTTTAATTTTCCTTATCTAGTTGTATAAATTAATGGCTTTGTCAGTACATTAAGTCGAAATTTATTCATTTTGACGAAAACGACGAAGAAGATCTTGATACAAGTCTTATCGATGACAGGTTTGATGCGAACAAAATCAAGTCATATATAGAGAATATGGATCGAAGAGTCAGGTCGAATATGGAGGATTTGGAACGAAGAGTAATTTTTTCCACAAATATTGCTGAAACGTCTTTGACTATTCCACGTATCGGCTTTGTGGTTGACTGCGGGTTGCATTTTTCGGTGGATGTTGCACCAATTATGAAAGTGCAAGATTGTAAGCTTATACAAACTGTAAGTTTTTGATCAAAAATTACATAATTTCTATTCATCAATTTTTTCCGTAACCAGACAAAAGTTTCTGCAGTCCAACGAATGGGCCGTGCAGGTCGCCTTGGTCCTGGGAAGTGTTATCGTCTTTATTCTTACGAAGAGCATGAAGCCTTTCCTTTACAAACGTACAAGTTTCCCACGAATTTCGATATGCATCTTCTCAGCATTATTGAAATTTTTGAAGACTTACGCAAATTTTCATGGTTCAAAGAACCATCTGACGAAGAAAGAGGTTGGGCTTACCTGGTACTCGAACAATTTGGTTTCCTCAAAGAAGCAGAGACAGGATCCAACCAAGTGATAACGCCACGCGGACAGTTTGCAGCTGAACTCAACCGCTACGATGTACCAGCTAGTGTGGCATTGTTTTTGATGCGTGTTTGGAGCAACTCTTCTCGTATTTGCGGAGTTTTTGCTCAAGAAGTTAAAGAAAACTGTGCGACTGTTGCGGCATTCATGGCGACAAAAAATAGCAACCTGTTCAAGCCACAGTTTAGTTATGAAAACTTTACTCAGTCGGTCAAAGAGTATTTTCCAATGCGTTCTTTTTTTCGAAGCCGTGGCAGTGGTGGTGGTGGTTATGAAGATGAGAGTGTGTGTACTGGAATTTCAAGCACCCTCAGTAAGCTGAACATGTATCGGGCTTGGGTTGCAATTGGAAACGATTTGTCGGGGAAAGAAAAATTCTGCAGAGAGTTTTGTTTGGATGGGTACGAGATGAATCAGTTAAGCAAGACTCGTGAACTAATCTTAGAGCAGATGGAAAATAAGCAACAGTGGTTGAATGAAGTCATGGGGTTGGAAGGCGAATTTGATGGACTTCCGACGCTGAAAGATGGTCCAATGACCCGCAAAGAACAAGCAAATTTTATTCTGGATCACCTTACGTCTGCTTGCTTTACGAACCTTGGATACTATGATCCAGCATCGGAACAAGTTACCTTAGTTAATGGCAACAAGCCGGTAGTTGCCAAGATTGGTCGCCGAGAAGCCAAGATGTTTGGGCCGCAAGATAATCGATGCGCATTGGTACTGTTTCATTCGTTAAGCAAACAGCTTTCAACAAGCAGGTGGGCCGACAATATGGAATTCAATGTTAGTCATATTGATCCACTCCCATGGGCTTGGCCGAAAGGAATTCCATCATTTTTTATTACTCAATATTTGCAATATTTTCCACATTTTCCATCATGAATGTAGGTTTTTGGTCATAAAAATATTAAAACCAATAAATATATACTCTTTTTAATTTTTTAATTTTTTCTTGATCATTTCCGAACAAATAGCCGAAAACTCTAAGATTTGCTTTTACAAAAATCGTTTATTTCTGAATCCATCCCAAACGAAAATACAATAATAATTTTTTCAAACAATGTGTACGAAAAAGAGTAAAGAAAATCCAAGCGGGAAAAAGATTACAATTCATCGTGTTCATCATCGTCGTCGTCATCTGGCGACCCAGCAGAAGGAGAACCAGCAATTTTGGATCCGTTAGTTGCCTTATTCTTCAGCCACTCCAACAACGGTTCCAATGTACGGTCACCACCGTCGTAGTCGACAATTTCGTTTGTGTTGGCTTTCCACAGCTTAAGAGTTGGGAATCCTTGGACTTGAACTGGAACGTCTTTGGGGAAGTCGTTTTCGGTTCCGTCCATCTTGGCAATTACAATGTCCTTGTCATTCACTAGTACTTCAGCGAGCTCATCCCAGATTGGTGCAAGCTTCTTGCAGTGTCCACACCATGCTAAAGACAGAAAGAAAAAACGAAGAAAATTAGACGGAAACGGGAGGAAAGAACTAATAAAGACTCACGAGCATAGATTTCCAGGAAGACATCTTTACTCTTGTCCAAAACAATAGATTCGAAGTTCTTTCCAACAACAACCTTAACTGGAGCATCATTAGTGGCGGGAATAGGTTCAGATTTCAGATCTGGCTCCAGCTCGCCAGCAACATACTTTTGGACAAATTGTTCAACACCATCAGCAGTCAATTTTCCATCTTTGAATGGGAACTTGAGATTCTTCGCTGGCTCGTTAATAGCGAAAGCTGGCCATTCGCCTTCCTTCAGGTTGAGGTTCTTTGCGTGGCTTCCAAACTTGCCCGCGTCAATAAAAACAAAAGCAACTTTTCCCTTCGATTCCTTAGCAACTGAAGTTAATACTCCAGAGAGCTCTTTGCGCTGGTCATCGTTTTCTACAAAGACAAAGCCCAGAGGAACACCGGCCTGGACGTACTTTTGGTAGTTTTCAGGACCGATTTCGTCAATCAAGGGAACAGAGTTTGTCTTGATGAAAGTGGAAATGTCTTCTTCAGAAAATTTTCCATCGAACTTGTTCTCGCCTTCGTCAAAAGACTTGTAAAGAACAATGGAGGGCGGTTTGTTCGTCTCAATCTTTTCGGTGGTGTATCCGAAGACATAGTCGTCACGGAGAACGTTGGCGACAGCTTCGTACGCTTTGAATTTCTTTGAAACGTTGTCTGAAAAGTAGCCAAGAACAACAACCTTGTCCTTGTTTTTGAATTCGGTGATTTCAGCAGCAGAGACAACAGAAAGTGCCGGGAGTGCCTGCCTAACGAAATAATAATAAAAAAATAAGTAATCAAAAGACAAGCGAAACTCACAAAAACTTACTTTTTCATAGTGCTAATGATAGAAGGCGCCTTGCGCTCGCCCTTGAATTCAGAGGCATTACCTTTCCTAAACACTTTCAGGGTTGGGTATCCCGAGACACCGACTTCAGAGCAAACATCTTTCTCAACGGTACAGTCAACTTTGGCGATTTTAATGTTTTCCTTTTTAAGAGCGGTGGCGGCAACTTCATATTCGGGAGCAAGTGCTTTACAGTGTCCACACCATGCTAATAAGTAGAAAAAAATAAGAAATGAGTATAGCACGATGTTTAAAAAAGACACATGAAGAAAATGGGAATACTTACGGGCATAGAACTCGACTAAAGAAAGATCCTCAGCTTTAACCCAGTCCTTGAAGGTGGCTGTGTTGTATGTGTTTTGGGATTTAGTTGTTTGGGTGGAAAATGAATATTAAGAACAAAACGAGGGTGTGATGATCAAATGAAGATGCCAGTCCAAGATAGTGCCTTTTGATTATAAACACATGTGAATGCAACGCAGAGTAACGAGTAATGCCTGGAGCCTGGAATGGGGGAACTTCCGCTCACCGTCAGTCAACACAACAACATCCGACGCAGCTTCGTCAGTTTCAGCAAAAACAGCGCCAATTGCCGCAAATGCAGCAAAGATGAAGTTAAGTTTCATGATGTTTTTGGTTTTTTTTCTGTTTGTTGAATTTGTTTGGAAAGCTTTTAATGATGACTTTTCTTTTCGGCAAAATCTGATTGGCTCCCACAGCCAATGAAAAATTTTGATTCGAATCTTGATTCCGCTCAATTGATTCCCAAGAGAACATTTTTTTCAACTGGGCATTTAAAAGTATAGCCTTTTTCGCAGTATTTTTTTGCAACGTATTTTGTAATCGGGAACGGATGCAATACTACCAAAGAAACTTGAAGGAGCAATTTGTCATCAAGTTGCAAACGAGTCATAAGATTTGTAAATCAGACTCAGCAAAATTCAATTTGTTGAAGGAATACTGTCAATTGGAAGCAATATTAATGCAGCTCTTGTTTAATGATCAGTGTTTCAATGTCAATCTCACTTAAACTGGCAAAATGTCCCTCTTACAAGGCTTGTACCCACTTCAGTTACTACCAATGCAAAAACCCACATAAAACTCTCCAGTAAGTCTTTAAAAATTTTCTGGTTTAATTTATCACTCTTTGTTTTTAGGATAACATATTTGCGTAATATAGCGCAATGCTGCCTCAATCCTGTCGTTTTATAAGCTTCATCAAACCAAACAGATCAACCTAGAACTTTCAAAGAACATAGATTCCAGATCCAAGAAAAACAGCCTATTATTTATTTTACAAACTTTTTGAGGTGCAAAGTTTAAGATTTACAGCAAAAACTTCCAACACCTACTCAAAAAAATGCCAAGTGGATCAAGAGGTGTGGATCATATCTCCCAACCAACAGGAAAATCAGATAATCACCTTGTGACAGCATTCTCGTCAAAATTCAGGGAGTCTTACTGCTTAAGTTTAGAGTTAAAACAGACTAAAAAAAAAGTGGGATAATCAACTGTCAGCAAATTTTTTCAAGTGTATATGGGACTTATTTTTGGTGTTGCACACAGTGTATTACTTACATTTGTTGTATCTGCTGTGTATCTATTTCCTAATTTATTTTGTTTTATGTTGTTTTGACAGATGGGAAAAGAAAAAGAAAAATACATCATAGTAGTAGCAGTTTACTGTGGCAGCAGTACAGGCAACAATAGGTGATAATAATTATGACTATGAGAGTACTTTATAGACATGTCTACAGGCACTTTTGCTCAGAATACTCAGTGTTTTATATTTTCTTTCACAATGGTCAAATGGTTGGATTGTTAGATGGTTAAACAGTCAGTTACAGTAAATTGATGGTCAAATATTAATGTTGTTTTTGATGACCCGAATGGTGATTTGAAATTTTTTTTCAGTGGTAAAACACCTCTACCGACTTTCATTTTCAACTCAATGCTACTACCAAACTTATTTACTTACTTTTGATAAGATGTCACAACATATCAACACTGTCAATGGAATAATCATGTCACTTTTGAGCAAAAAAACAGCAAATAATAAGATCTGAAGGCTATGTCAACTTTGGAATTATCAAATTGAAAGATTGAAGAGGGTTAAATATTCTGCATTTATTAAGATAGCTTTTAATTTGTTTTAAAATCTGTTGAATCCTGTGCCTGGAGATTCCATTCAAATTGTTTCCATGGCGTTTGTAATAATTTTAATCAAATACCTGTTTATTTTCTGAAAATAGAAGAATAATACTCCATGCTTGTATCTCATGTAAACTACTCTTATTTTAATTTAAGTTTATGATCTGAATTTGTGAGAAAAGTTGGAAGTTAAATTTTCTCCATTTCTGTCACATTATTTCTTGGTCATACCCCTGACAAATAAACAATCTTCTTCCAGCTGCACAAATATAAGTAGTTTTACATTTCATATAGTGCATTCAGTTTGTATATCTAAATACAATCTCATTATATTTAACAAAATCACAACAAGTTGGCAAAATCCTGCACAACCTGTTCCTCAGAAACCATGGCATGTTGCTTCTGATGCAGATATAAATAGAATTCAAGAATGTTTAATACTTTGGTCAGACAGCATAATCTAGAAATTGGATGTTGTTGTGCCATCAGTTTTTTTTGGGAACAGCTGTAATGCAGATTTTTGTGTGCAGTGCATAATAATGAAAATAAAAACACTTGTCTACTAGAAAGTTAATGGGTTCAATACTCCTACTTTCTCAAAGTCAAGAAGATATTTGTAACAGTCATATAAAATTAAAATTTGTTTACTTAATCCAAAATCTCTAAATATGCTGTTCAAGAAGAATTGAAGCAGCATCTTGATGTATTTCAAGAAAAAAAAAAATTCTTCAGAAATACTGATTTTTGAAACATTAAATTTTGTCAAAGATTCTGAAAATGTTGATAAAAATTCAGCTACAATATGAAGATTTTGGTAGAAGTTTGGCTATGCTATTTTACAGTTTTAAAAAACTATTTTGAGAACAAATTGATCATTCAGTGTCACAGATTTGACATTTGGCATCAATTGTATTTTCTTGAATGTAGGCAAGAAAAGGATTGTAATGTTGCAATTGAATTATCTGTTGAAAAATCAAATTATTTGGATATTTTTTTTGTTTGTTTTGAAAGATTGTGTGGGTTAAATAAGAACTGGACAATGAAGTTTGCATGTGCTTCATTGCTCTTATTTTATATAAAGGTCATTTTACTCTATTTGCTACCTAGACATTCACACATGCAAGCAGATGGAGCAGTGGCTTGGATGAAAATTCATTGTCAAAATATTTATCACCTGTCAGGATTTGCTGATTATGCCAACAGTATTCATTCAGTCTCTTCTATGTTTCTTGATCATCAAGATAACAACTGGCCATTTTATAAATACTGGAATGAGCTACTTGACAAGCACTTTGAAATATGGCTTCTGGATTAACAGATACATACTTTTTTGAATTTGAGAATTGGTCAGTACTATGTTGTTTTGCAGCAACTAGCAATAGTCCAAAGAGAGCATAACTTTGTTTATTTTTTAATATTTTTAATATTTAATTTTCATTTTTTCATTTTTTTTTTCTAGAAAAAAACCTTACAAATGGCCTTGCTTGGTATCTTAAAAACAAAACGTCAAAATTTCAAATTCAAAATTGACAATGAGATGAATTAATAATTGTTCGCTTTGAAGAGAAAATTTTTGTGTACCGAAATACTTTATTCATTGTTATATTATTATGCTTCCACATAAATATTCCGGAATAAAAAATACATTACAAAAAGAAAGATCAATAGAGTTTATTGCCGAAATAAAAAGATTCGTGGCAAGTGCTGGTGTTTGTGGGAGACACCGCACTTCATTTCTTTTGAGAAAATTGGTGATTGTGTGTGTAATCAAAGAATCTGTTTGAAATCCTACGCAAATAGGAACGAGAGAACATGGCAGCAGTAACCGGTCTACCAGTTAAGGGATTCAAGCCGCATGTGATTTTAGGCACAATGACATTTGGGGTTGGTTTAAATCTTTTTAGTTGGTCAGTTTTGTTATTTATATTGTTCACTTCCGATCGAATTGCGTTACACCTTCAACAGGTTGGAGTAGGCGGCCGCATCAGCGACTTGGCCACCGTTCAAAAAATTCTTAATGTTTTCAAGGCGCATGGACATTTCGAACTTGATACTGCCCGCATGTACTGCGAGGGCAACACCGAAGAAACACTCTCCAAGCTGGATGTTCAGACAGCCCAGGGGTTTGTTTGCCTTGCCCCAATTTGCTTAAAAACTAAAACTAACAATACTTGCAGCTTTGCTGTTCACACCAAAGCTTATCCGTTCACGCCAGGTGATCACTTGCCTGAGCGCCTCACTGCCATGTTTGACAGGTCTCTTTCTGCTCTGAATACGAAACGCGTCGAAGTGTTCTATTTGCATGCGCCAGACCACACTGTGCCTTTTGTTGACACTCTTGTAGCTGTCAACGAATTGTACAAGCAGGGACGCTTTGTCGAATTCGGCCTCTCGAATTACGCTGCCTGGGAAGTGATGCAAATTGACGCAATCTGTGTTGCGAAAGGTTATGTGCGGCCAACAATTTACCAGGGAATGTACAACGCCCTTACTCGCGATGTTGAGCCAGAACTCTTGCCATGTTTACGTGCTCTTGGTATCCGCTTCTACGCGTACAACCCGCTGTGTGGTGGACTTCTTAGTGGTTTTCATAAATTTGACGAAGACGTTGAAGGGACTGGCGCCAGGTTTGCTATTTTAGCTATCTATTTCCAAGTTTAATTAACTTATCCTTATTTTATTTTATTTATGTTACGGGTTGAAGATTCGATCCAAAAACGTCTCAGGGTGCGCGATACCGTGGCCGGTACTGGAATAACACATATTTTACTGCAGTTGAACTTGTTAAACGCGCTATTGCCAACCACGATGGTCTCACCTTGATTTCTGCCAGCCACCGTTGGATGTTCCACCATAGCAAAATTGACCAGTCCAAGGGTGATGGTGTTATCATTGGCGTTAGCAGTGTTGCTCATGCTGAGCAAAATTTGACTGATTGTGAGGGTGGTCCATTACCTGCTGATGTTGTTAGTGCTTTTGATGAAGCTTATAACCTTACCAAAACTCTGCAACCAAATTATTTCCGTTGAATTCTGTTGCGATTTTGCGCTCTTCAAAAAATAATAACAAGCAAATCTTTTCTCTTTTCTTTTTTTTTTTAAACGAAGACTTTGAATGTGCGCAGTACTCAAATAAACATGGCCAGAAACCTGTTTCCCCCGCGAAAACCAGCTTTCTCCCAACTGTAATTCTTATTCTTCATGTTCAATTAAATTCCAAAGAAATATTACTATTTTTTATTCTATTTTATCGAAATTGAATTTACCATTTTTATTTATTTATTTATTTATTTATTTTATGAATCGTTCATCAGTTTCCTCCATACTGATGAGCATGATATTAGCAAAAAGAATATAGAATTAACTCTTGCCAGAGAGGGTATCAAATTATTGCTTTAGCTTCGAACAAAGACAAAAAGAGACTCTTCAAAATCTGTAAAGATCTTGTTGAAGTAAGAATTGATTCAAGCTGTATTGAAGAGTGAATTCTTTATTGATGTAACAACACTTGAATTGTACAGTAAAATAACAATAAACTTACCTGTTACATCAGAAACTTTGTATCGATACAAGTCAGATAGTTTTATATGTGGATGAAAATCCTTACCGCGTGCAATCATAAGCCCATATTGCAACATATCTTCATGAGGCTGATTGCACCTTAAATTCGTTGAATTTGTTCAAATGTGAGCTGTTTTTCATTGATAACTTTTGTCACTTATGCGAGGATCTGGCATTGTTCTTAACAATGCGAAATTTCCTTCTAATAATTTTTGTCGCTCTGCAATCTTGGATCAAACACTTACGAGAACCTGCTTGTCAATCTCATTAATTTCTGTCAGAATTTTTTGCAGCTTATTTAAAAGTTGAACTTGCCATACTCGTTTTCTTAGAGGTCTATTTAAAATCTCGCAGATATATATTAATATATCTGGTAAATGAGGAACAAATTGTTTCCAGCTTGTTTTTTGTTTTTGTTATTGTTATTG
>JADGJH010000265.1:9550-22995 GCA_027596945.1 Physocladia obscura
TTTGTTTTTTTTTGTTTTTTTTTTTAAATCAAAAAACAAAAAAACATGGGCAAACCAAAAGATTTATCTCACAATATATTCATTGAACCTGACACGATTTATTTTTTCAATGCATGATTGCGCCTCATTATTGGAATAGCACGGCTGCATTACACCATCGGCATTCAATACTTGCGGATTGCTAAAACAAAAATTTAATGAAAAAATAAAATGAGCCAGATCGTCTCACCTCCTTATGAATTCCTCCAATCTTAACTTTCCAAACGCAACAGTTGGATCGGTTGCAAATATTTTTCCTTTATATGGAAACAATTTATTTTAGTCAGAAGTCGCCAAATGTAAAATCACAAACGTATACCATTGAAACCGCCAAATTCGGATATATACGGAAGAGCCAAAAATGTTTCGTGGTTCGAAATCAAAACCACATTGATTCTTTGAATGGTTTTCGCATCGAGGTGTGGAATAACGTTTTGAACGGGAGCCGATGCACCAAATTCGGATATTGCACAATCGAGAAGTATGCTGGATGCGTGGTGCGAATGTTTGTTATCGTTTTCATTTGTTTGTTATAAAAACTCACGTGAAGCTGTCGATCTCGAGAATCCAACACGGCCAACGTGAGTTTGTTGCTGATGCTGCGTTAGTCTTATCCAGAATTGTTAAATAACTGAGCCGATTTTATTCTTGTATTTTTCAGACTCACCAAGTGCGACATCAATGGTTCAATCCAGAAACACAATGATTTTTTTTTTACAGCTGATATCAAAACGATTCATAAAGAAAAAAAAATGGAATTTCCGAAAATGTATGTAGTGGACTATTGTAGTCTATTATGGGGTCTCCTAAAACTAACTGGATTTACATAAAGGAATGGCAGTGATGAAAACTATCTGTTGGCACCTCAAACAGTGCCAGCTGGTTTGACTCAAATAAATATTGCGCACTATGTTTCAAGTGCCTTCAATGCCATAAAGTGTCAGATTTGTGTGATTGCAACCAAAGCAATGCCCCTAAAACTGATTCAACAATCAAGAAAGTTATGCTACAAGGAACACCTGTGATCACTTTCCTTTCCACAAGACAGATCAATATTAACACTTCTCCAGGTTCTGGAGATCATGTTCATTTTTGCAATGCTGAGCAAAGCTGCTATAGTCAATACTGGAACTGGAAAGTAACAAAGATTGGCAAAGCAGTCATAGCAAGAATTCGCGAAGATATACTGCAAGACATCACATCAGCAGCTCCATCTCCATCTCCAACAGCACAAACAAAGCGAAAATTAATTCCAGTCTCTCCATCTCACCAAAACAAAAAAAAACCAAAGAGCTTTATTCTGAGGAGGATAATGACAAAGAAAATGGTAAGCTCTTGTTTTGTGCAGTTATTTTCTCTCTAATCACAGTCAGGGCTAGATCACGTGTTCATAACAGTGGCGCTTCATGTTCCTGCAACATACTTGGAAGAGGATTGCACACAAGTTCAAATTCCCTCATTAATTGAGTCTTTACAATCATTCTGTGCTTTTTTGAATAATGAATTGCCTGATTGGGATCCTGAGTTGTGGGAGAAGCCTACCTTTTACAGTGAGACGCATGGAAAAAACCCAGTTCTAAGCCTTCGAAATTTGGAGCATTTGCAATCTATTTTAAAATTGTATAAAACATCAAAAAAGCCAACATTTATTCTGAAAAAAAAGAAAAGTAAGTGCCGCTCCATCACATGTTACTTTTTAAAATTAAAACACAAAATAAAATAGGTAGCAATAAAAATTCAGGAGTTTCAAATAGTGACTTAGGATATGCATTTTGCAAATCAGGATCAGTTCTGGAAAATAGTGCTGCAGCAACTTTTGGAAAATTATTGGATGAGAGGTATAAAGGTAACTGCTTAATTAACAGCGATGGCTGTTTGCATGAAATTATCAATGGAATCACTGTACATTTGAAGCTGTCATCAGAACAGAAGGCAGCATGGATTCAACAGTTGGTAAGCCAACTGAAAAATTTTGCTTTACTCTCAAATTTGAAGATTGCAAAAATACCTTTGGTTGACATTGATAGCCCACCAAACTTGAGTTTGTTTGACACAGAACATTATCTAAGACAGACAAATGCTTCAAATTTTTGATCATTGCAACTGTTAGCAACACCATCTATACAACCCTTACCAAATCAACACTTGTCAAATCAACCAAAGATCATTCAATTGTACAAGTTTGATAAAACAACTGGCAAACCAACAATGTTAACAGGAAGACTGGTCCTTGAAAAAGAAGTTACTCTTGTTTCTGTGCTTGCAAAAGCAAGACTTCCGACAAAACTTCCAAGTAAGTTTTTGACAGCCTGGGATCTTGAAGATCTTGAATACACAAAATCTCAAATTTTTTTTGAGTCAAAACTCTCTGAAGTTCTAACAAAGTCAGAAACTCAAATAGTCATAAAAATGCAAAAAGAGATTCCACTTGAGTACTGATGTAAAAGTTTTCATACATTTTTTTTCTTTGGTTTTGAGAAATATATCAATTTTTAAGTTAGCTATTTTTTACACATAATTTGCATGCTCAAAACAGGCATCCAGCATCATCATTAATTATCATGCAAGCCTCAAAGACTGCATCATCCTGAGCAACATGTTGTAATCATTCTTTATGCTTGCGCAAATATGATTTTATTGTTGCAAAGCTTTGCTCAATCTGATTTTGTTTATTTAGACAATGATAATAAAATTGCAAGGAAAATTATTACTGGATTTAAATTAGGTGAATATGGAGGTAAGAAGATAAGCAAAACACCAACTTTTTCACATTCTGCTTTTATACATGGATCTTTATGTATTTTGCAGTTATCCAAAACCAACACACTTTCATGTTGTGGGTATGCATTCATTTTCAGAAGCTATATTAAACTTATATATGAATTTAAAGTTAAATGATAAAAATATAAACAAACCAAGTCTTCAGTCAGCCATTCCAAAATGTCTTTTGCATTCATACTTCCTTTTATTGAGAATGATATTAACCCTCGCAATGAAACTCCATCAACAATTGAATGGCCAGTTCCATGCACAAATGAACTATTTATTTGAGCTCTTAAACCAGCCCATGCATAGCTCCACCGTCGTTGAAGTGTTTTCTTGTTAACTGCAGATTTGTCTGACATGATATTGAAAAATTTGTCAATCATCTTCATTTCACTCCACAGCTACAACAGACATCTAAATAGTATAAATTTAACGTATTTTAAATAGATATTTAATGGCTCACCTGTTTGTGATTGAATCCAAGATGGTGCAAGTACTGCCAGACTGTTAGAATACTAATAGATTGACCAGATACAGTGTAGACTTCTTTGACAAGCTCTTCCAAATACCAATCAACTTGAATTTTCATGAGTGCTTGTATATGCTATTTTATAACCAAGTTTGAGACTATCAAAATGCAAATGGACAGACATACCACAAGAACACGAGCATCCAACAGCCTCTTCCTGCCTCTCATTTGTGTAAATGGATTTCAAATTGTTCCAAATGATGTAAAATACTTCCAGGTTTGTCAAACAAGCATAACATCAAGATAAAACTGATCTGCTGTTTTTGAAAAGCTCAATCCTTCCAAAAGCCCACAGATAACCTGCCAAAGTAGCGCATCAGGGTACTGAATGTGCCCCATCTTCTATATTTGCCTAATTCATTAGTTTTGGGAGACCCAATGATAGACCACAATATGCCACAATAATTCACTACATACATCTACAGGAATTCCAATATTTTTTTTCGATCAATCTTTTTGAAATCAGCTGTAAATTGTATCCATGGTGAAGTTTTTTAAATTTATAATCTTTCACTTTCCACATGATTTCGCTGACGTGGTGAAGTCAGCGAATTCGCCACCACCCACGATTTTCGAAATTTGTCATGTATTTGTCATTTGTATTTCTCCGCAGTGGCGACGAACAGTTAGCAAAAATTTCTTTTGTTTCGGATGCAGTTCTGCTTGATTCCGTTTTCCGTGTGGGATCCCAATGGCGGACCCGATTTCAGCCAGTGCTTTGAAGAAAGGTTTGTCCGCAATCACCACATTACCGCGCATTCCAGAATTAAACTCAGCGTGAACAATTCAATCAATATTAAGCATTCTGGCTGTTATCCCCAACGCAATCTTTCTTCTATTTGCTGTCTTCCGCCTTCGCTATTTGCACAATAGGCCTACACTGGTCGTTCCGCTGGACAGTTGGCATCTTCGAACAAACAAGGTGAAATAGCCTTTTTTCTTACCCTGAAAAGCTGCTAACAAGCCAATTCGTAAAGCTTATCACGTCCGTAACAGTAATTGTGGCTTTTATTGCAATAATTTTAAATGTTGCTGTTGTGAATTCGAATCAAAGAAGCGGTTCATCTATTCTTTCTGCCGTTTTTTACTTCGTTGGGTCACTAGCAGCAGTTGCTGTTCTTGTCCTTGAGCACACTCGGTTCTATCGTGCTTCGACTGGATTGATGCTTTACTGGCTGTTTTCATTCTGGGTGTGGATAATACGCGTCCGAACTCTTTATAATTTGGTATTGTTCATCGTCTTTTTTTTTTGGTTTTCGAATTCTCACTCTTATTACAGGAACAAGCAAACGCCATAACTGCATTTTCAATTATTCAGCTCATTTTGACTGCCTTTGCGTTTATTCTGGAAAACTTTACTTTCATTCCAGATGAATCTGGTAGGAGAGTTCGACCCAGTCCATTGGTAACTTTATTTCAAATAAAACTGCCATTGAAAATTTCAATTAATCTTTAAAATTAGGGTTCAAATGTTAATGTGTTTGCAAGAATTTCATATTGGTACATGCAGCCTCTTATGATTCTCGGATCACGCCGAGAGCTTACAATTGCTGATTTATGGCGTCCTGATAATAATCAAACAAGCGCAGCGATACTCAAGAAATTCAACATCAAATGGAAAAAGGAAATTGAACGTTCGAAACTCTACAAAACGAATCCTCAAATACTTCGTTCGATTATTTATGCGTTCCATCCCTCTCTTCTTGTCGGGCTCGCCCACTATGCAATCAATTTTACGTGTTCATTTTTGGAGCCAATCTTGCTACAAAGCATGTTGACGTTTATTGCTACACCGACTCAGTCGTATATTGGATATGTTATTGCTGTTGCGATTTTTTTAAATGCTATTACAAGTGTTATCACAAATGTACAACTTTTTATTGCCGGAATGAGCGTCGGGTTTGTTTCCTTATTCTTTTTTTTTCTTTACTTTTATCTGAATTACTTTTGTTTTTTAGTTATCAAGTTCGGTCGTCGCTGTGCAGTGCAATCTTTCGTAAATCGTTGAATTTGACAAATACGTCAAGACAATCCACCTCGACTGGGCAAATCAACAACATGCTGTGCGTTCATTTTTTATTATTTTTCTTCAATAAATTAATAATTCCAAACAGGGCTGCTGATACTAATCATATCATGTGGTTCATGACAATGGCTTATGATCCTGTGGGAAGTATGTCTACACTTGTTTTTTAGCAAATTTTTAACTTGACCCTGCTCAAAAGTTCCGGTGAAAATTGTAGCGGCACTATACCTGCTGTGGCAGCAACTGGGAGCCGCCTGCTTAGGTGGTCTCGCAGTGACGATTATCGCTTTTCCACTTCAAGCTTTTATCGGAAAACAATTAATGCACGGTTTCGATGTTAAGCAAGCCCGAGGCGATACGCGAATTGAGATCGTAAACGAATCGCTTACAAGCATCAAGTTGCTTAAATTATATGGATGGGATCTCCTTTTCCATCAACGAGTCAGTCAAGCCCGGCAGGAAGAATTGAAGAGCATCAAATCGATTGGGATTTGGAAATCCTTCGACACATTTGTTTCCACTGTAACTCCATTGTTTGTGTCTCTAACTAGTTTTGCGATATTTTCGGCGGTCAATTCAGGAACTGGTCAAGTTTTGGATGCGACGCGCATTTTTGTGTCACTGTCGCTGTTTAATATCTTAGCGCAACCGATTCAATCAATTGGATTTCTATTTTCTGGTGGATCTGCAGCTTATATCTCGTTACAACGAATGCGAGATGTTTGTTTATTTTTATAGTTTATCTATTCGTTGTTGATTTGTTTTTTTCGTTCAACAGTTCTTGCTGTTGGAGGAACTTGACGAAACCAATGTTGAACGGGAAATTTCAAGTGATGGAAACGTAGTTCACGTGGAAAACGGCTCCTTTAAATGGGATTCAGCTTCTTCAGAAAAAATCCTAGAAAACATCAATTTTGTGAGAAATGTTTTATTTTACATATTTTGCTCAATATACACCATTTAAATTTTACAGGTTATCAAAAAAGGCTCTCTTGCAGCCGTTATTGGGCGAGTTGGAACTGGGAAAAGCTCGCTGATTTCGACTCTACTAGGAGAAATGTATAAGGAAAGCGGTAAAGTTCGGGTTTCTGGTTCAATTGCCTACGTAAGCCAACAAGCATGGATCGAAAACGCAACTGTTCGCGATAATATTCTTTTTGGATCTGAATATGATGAAGCCAAATTTTCAGGTTTGTTCATTTGACAATATAAAAAATAAAAAAACGATAAAAAAACAGCAATTATTGACGCTTGCGCACTACGCAACGATTTAAAGCTGCTTACAGCGGGAGATCTTACAGAAATCGGTGAAAAGGGCGTGAATCTCTCTGGAGGGCAGAAACAACGCTTGGCTTTAGCGCGAGCTGTATATAACGACGCCGAAATATACATTCTAGACGACGCATTATCAGCAGTTGATGCGCATGTTGACAAACATATTTTTGACAATGTTCTTGGACCACGTGGGCTCCTCTCAAACAAGACTCGCATTTTTGTTACTCATGGCGTTCACCACCTTCCTGCCTGCGATTCGATTCTAGTTGTTAAAGACAAAACTGTTGTTCAACAAGGCTCATATGACGAATTGATGGCAATTGAAGGAGGAACTTTTAAAATTTTGATCGACGAATTCGCTCACGATGTATCTGTGGAAACTTTTTCGGACTCAACTGATGTGGACACGAACTCACTTGAAAAAAAATTAGATATCGTAGACGATGCATTCCTTATCGCGACAGAAAAACACCAGAATGTTTTTGCAGAGGATGGAAAACTTATGAAAAAAGAAGATGCTGGGAAAGGACTCGCCAAAACTTCAGTTTTTATTGCGTATGCTCGTGCAGCAGGAATTATTTGGATAGTTATTTCGTTTTCTCTTCTCACTGTTGGTCAAATTGCAACAGTTGGAACTGGAATTTGGCTTGACAATTGGTCGAGCAATGCTGGAGACGATTCCGGTCATTCCAATGGATATTATTTGGGAATATATGGAACTCTTGTGGTTGTAGCATCATCGCTTATTTTACTGACAAACTTGACAATGTATATTAAAGTTGGTCAGAACGCTGCGAAAGTAAGCGGTTTCTTTTTATTTTTCTCCAGCTGTTCGCTAATTTTAGAATGTTAAAGGTGATGCATAGCAGCATGTTAAAAGGCGTTTTGCATGCACCCATGTCATTTTTTGATACAAATCCGTTGGGAAGGTACCACTTTTTATGATAGTTCTTTTTCAGTATACTTATCAGTAAAACAGAATTACAAATCGATTTGTTGGTGACATTCAAGTTGTTGATGAACAGCTTGTCGAAACTTACGTAATTTTTTTAACTTATCTTGCTTCGTCAATTTCTACCATCATTATTATTTGCTCTATCACTCCTTTGTTCTTGACGTTGATTCTTCCGATTATTGGTTTCTATTATTACATTCAAAACTACTATTTGCGTACTGCTCAAGCTATTCAGCGTATTTCCAGACTCACGAATTCGCCTGTTTATGCTCTTGCAAATACCACGTTCACTGGAATCAGTACGGTACGCGCATTTGACAAGTCTCTGGCATATCAGGAGAAAAATAACATTCTACAAGATGATATGCAAACAAGTTTCCTGTCGCAAATGGCTGCAAACAAATGGCTTCAGTTGCGCCTTGAAGGTCTCGGCGCATTCATTACTTTTGGAGCAGCACTATTCGCTGTGGTGGAACGAAACACTATCAGCGCAGGAAGCGTCGGACTCTCGCTTGGATATGCACTGCAGCTGACGCAATACTTGTATCACACAATGCGAATGTTTGGAAATGTTCAAAACAGCGGTGTTTCCTTGGAGCGAATTTTTGAATACTTCAACTTAGCTAGTGAGGCTGCGCAGCATACCACTTATTCTGTTCCTAAAGACTGGCCGCAGGAAGGAAAGATTGTTTTCAAGGACTTAAATATGCGGTATCGTGAAGAAACTCCGTTGATCCTAAACGGAATTTCATTTAACATCAATGGCGGCGAAAAAGTCGGAATTGTTGGACGTACCGGTGCAGGAAAGAGTAGTCTTTCTGTTGCACTTTTTCGCTTGGTTGAAGCAGAACGAGGAACAATTAAAGTGGACGGTGTGGATATCGCGAAAATTGGGTTGAATCTTCTGCGTACCAGATTCACAATCATTCCACAAGAGCCTGTTCTTTTTGGTGCTTCTGTTCGGGATAATATTGATCCTGAGCATGAGCACTCAGACGAAACAATTTGGCGAGCTTTGGATGCGTCATACTTGAAAGAACGATTCTCTGGCCATGAGGATGGCTTGGAGCAAAAAATTAAATCTGGAGGAGACAACATGAGTGTTGGTGAGCGGCAATTATTCTGTCTGGCCAGAGCGATTCTCCGTAACACTAAAGTTCTTGTCCTTGGTGAGATTTTTTTTTTTGTTTTTTTTTTGTTTGAATTTTATTTAAATTAAATATTTTACAGATGAAGCAACTGCTGGAATTGACCTTGAAACTGACTCTTTGATTCAAGCCACAATTAGAAATGAATTTAAAGATGCAACTGTCTTGACAATTGCGCACAGAATCCAAACAATTCTGGACAGTGACAAAATTATGGTCTTGAATGCTGGAACTGTGGAGGAAATGGACTCCCCTGCCAATTTACTCAAGAATCCAGATTCTGCATTTTCGAAACTTGCGGTGGCTGCAGGAGTGAAAGAAACCATTTGATATTGGTTCAAATAAATTACTTATTACATGACCTTGTTTTAAATTTTTTTTATTACTTTTAGTGTTAAAATTTATTTTCTGCGTTTTTGTCTCTCTTCTACTGACAATCCAGACAAATATTCTTTGAAAAATGCTTTGTTATTAATATTAAAACGATTTTTCTTTCCTCCGCCGCTTCAGACTTTCAGACTTAATCGAAGTAGTTTTGCAATAAAAGGATGTTTTGGTTTCGAGAAAGACAAACAAAAAATAAAATGCATGCACTCTTGCTGCCTAGCCTTAAGCAACAAAATGACATATCAGCAAACGCAAATAGCAATCAACAGCATGGCCCAAATCAATACAGCCTGATCAATCAACGATCCAATTGGAGATGCACTTGGTATTACGTTCCGCACATTTGACATAGCAGAGAGCAAGCGTACAAATCAGCAATATCATAACCCACATCCCAATCGAAATCAACATGGCAAGTGTTTTTTGTTGTTTTGCTGCGCTGACCGTTGATGTCTGCCGCAACTTGAACAGGTAATGCAAAGTTTGCAGTTGTCGTCGCTACAACAGAATGAGAAAAAACAAACTCAGTAAGCGTTGGCTCCACTGAAAATCCATTAGAAATGTCCCAAACACCCATGTAAAGTGAAACTTGCCTTCTGTTTTTGCCGTAGGTGGCCGAAAAAGAGATGGATGACACATGTATCAAAAAGACACAAATTATAATCTGCGCTGACATATCTTGTTCCCTGAACTGGGCGGAGAGATTAACCAGCGGTGTACTTTTTGAACGTATCGAATCCCACCGTGATGACCAAAGAGTCCGCGGTTTCTGTGTACACATTGTTCAAATTGGTCTGGTCTGCGTCCTACCAGTGCACGGGGAGGTAGTACGGCAGTTTCACTGTCAGTAATACCACGTCGATAGAAACCACTACTACTTGCAGTGTTTTGACCGTATGTATTGATGACAGCCAAGACGTATTTCTTGCCAGTGGATTTGAAACGATGGTGTCAGAAATCAATCCAATGATGATAATCAAGCCTATGACAACGGTTAGAGAGCTACAATCTTGGGATTGGAATTGGCTGCTGCGCTGGCTTGCAATAATGTCTGAGTGTGTTCGTTCTTATTTTGCATATCTTGGGTTTTGGTTTTGATTTGTATGTGTGTCCTTGGTTTTATTTTTTTTTCAGTTTGAGATATTTTTAGTTTTGGCAGACACAGTGCGGCAATAAGACATTGAAACAGCTAAAATTTTAATATGTTGATTCTCGTGACGTAATCATTTAACCAAAAAAACAGAAAACTGTGGGAACTCTGAAAATTTTTCCAATTACAATTTCAAAAAAAAAAAAGTCAAGTGTTTCAGAAAGTTTAATATTTTCAAAATGTCGTTCAAACAACGGCTATTTTTTTTTAAAGCATTTGTCTGCTTTTGTAATTATCTGGCGACGTGAAATATTACAAAGACGCTTTGACAGACAATAACACTGGGCAAAAAAAATTGGATTTTTGCCAATTGAATTTTAATGAAAATAATCAGTGATTACTGTCCAACGAATCGATACATATTAGCTACCCTAACCGGAAACTTGACAATTTTGCGAATCTTATCCATGATTTGATGTAGAGGCAAAAAACTCATCCAAATAAAATTTTAAAAATAAAAAGGTATTTCGTCATAAAATCAAGTAAGCTTTGCTTAAAAAATAAGATTTCGTCTAATATCGCGAAATCTTTGGCTGAAAAAAAACAAAGCAAAAAAAAACGCACTTGGCGTTCTTGACACAAATGAAACAATTTCGGCGCCAGCACATCTTTTTTTTTTTGTCTCCCCCTACCTTGCCGTTTTTTGGATAACAATAGATATGAATTATGAAGAACGAAAGATACAATATTTGTATCTCTATACTTTTTAATTTTTCAAATAGAATTTCGGCGTAAGAATTTTTCCAAAATGCCAAGGGATAAAACCGCAAAAAGAAAGATATCGATGTAATAACAATAGCAACAGTAAAATGATAGCGATATATTAACTTTAACAAGAAAAGCTCATGCGCTTTCCTTTGTATTTTATCTCTTGCGATTTCTCTTTATTTCTTATTTTTGGTTACTTTTATGTTTTTCTTCTGTTAATTTTGTGTCCACTGTGTTCATTGGAGGTTCAGCAAGACATATCAAACTTTGTCTAAGCACAGCTTGAGAACCTGTTCATGAAACTGTTTCTGAGTGTCGGACTTTCACTCTCAAATTGCATTGGATTCCATTTATATGACGGGATTCTTGATTGAAATTCGATCTGGCCTACTGAAGTCTTAAGAGGATGATTACAAAAAAATCGTTGTGTCCAAAATAAAAAATCTCAAGCCGTGATTCTCAAAATCACATAAATCGAGCAAAATTTCCAAGAATATCTCCGCACAAAATAATGGCGGACAACCAACATACAGCAGGAGCACCAAACAGCGGAACCTATCATACGTTTTTGCAGAGCCATGATTCTATCGGCGTCACCACATCCGCCGTGTTCGGCCACACTGCTGCTACTGTTGAAAATGCCCAGCCACCATCAGACAAAAAACCAGCCTCCTGGCTCACACGCAAAGTCCTCTTAATTTCAATTGGCATCATCGCAGGTCTCATTATAATCATCGGAGCTGTTGCTGGAATCATATCCAACGGCAAACAAGCCTCGATAAACAAGCAAAACTCCTTGGCCGTTACCAGCTCATTCGACAACTTTAACGCTACGGACACTGGCAATGGACTTCAAATCTTTGCAACCGTTGTGTCCGTTGATGTTGTTGGTTTGACAGTGAAAATGCAATATCAATTTTCTCTATCAGGTCCATATTTAAGTACAACCGCAACCGACCTAATCAACTCAGTAGCCGCCGATTCATTGGTAATCATCATCGGCAGTGACACGTACAAGTACACAGCGAACCAGTCTTTGATAATGGCGCAGGGCACCGTGCTGTTAAATTCCGGAGACTACAACCTGTACCCGTTCGACACGTACACGTCTGGTATCTCCGTGACGGCGGCATTTGGTAAGAACGGAAGCATTCAAGTGCCGCTATACTTTGGAATTTGGGGCGTGCCGAACGGATTTGCAATTGATGCGGAGATTTTAGAGTCGAATAGTGCGAATACAAGTATTGGAGTAGGTTCGACGCAGCTATTTGCTGAGATTAACCCATCGCGCAGTAAAACTATCAAGACGTTTGCATTGCTGATTTCTATTGGGATGTGGATTATGACGTTGTTGAGTTGCGCGCTTGCGATCGCACTGCCGACTTTTGGGAAGAAGGCGGAGTTGCCGCATATTGCGCTAACCGTAACTTTACTATTTGCAATGCCGAATGTACGTAATGCTATGCCGAGTGCGCCCGCGGTTGGGTCACTGATTGACCAGGCAGTGTTGGTGTGGGCAATGTTGTTACTTGCTGTTTGCGTTTCCTCGCATTTCATTCGGTTGCTCAGAGCCACTCTTCCTGATCATAAAAAGACAGGGTAGACATTCATTTGAGTTTGGACTCTGCTTTTTTTTTTTCGATTGAAGTTTTCAACTATTTTTGTTTTTATATTTTTTATTTTTGTTGAAAAAAATAAAAAAATGACAACTTCAGTGAGAGTGGAGATTGCAAAAATATCAAGCCAACATATCCGCAGTATCGTGGTAGTGAAGCAAGGTTGTTGACCTTTTTCTCGACGGAAATTGTTCGTGCTTATCGTCATAAACCATTTTACCTGTTGATTACAACAATAACGTAAACCACAAATCCACATGTTCATGCAGATTTAGACATCGAAGCAGTTCTTTTGCTGGCTAAACACAAGCTGCGACTCAAAAAAACGCCGCGCAGTCTTTCGATCAATGGAATTGCGGTTACATCAGCATCTGATTTTTGGAGCCTCGTTCAAGACGGGTCGCTTGTTATTGTTTCTGACGCAGTTCCGCCTGCTTCCTCTTCCTCTTCTTCTCATGTACCCTCAATACTGGGCAAGAGTATTAATTCATTAGAGTCGCTTGATTTTGCATCGTTGTCGTTTCTTCCTGCTGCCACGGTCACCAACAACAATACGAACAACAAAATAATCTTGCTGGCGCAATATCGCAATGCCGCTGCACTCAAAAAAGCTCTGTGGCGTCCGCATGTGTTTTACGAACACGCCGAATTGAAAGGTCCTCTAAAAGGCGTCAATTTCCCAACGTCTGTGCTGCGTAAATGGGCTGTTTCAATAGTCCACAGTCAAAACGACAACAACGACAACAACGACAACAACGACAACAACAACGACAACAACAACGACAACAACAACAACAAAAACCACAACAACATCCACAAAAAGAAGAACCACAAAAGAAAGGTTAA